>CDFF01072293.1:0-10298 GCA_000826265.1 Acanthamoeba culbertsoni | reverse complement strand
AAACAAACAAACAAACAAACAAACAAACAAACAAACAAAGCTTTGATGGGTAATTGTATCATAAAATGAGCTTCCTGTTTTATTGCCAGTCATGCCTTTTTGGGCTGCGTTTCGGGGGGTTTTCCGATAAACGAATATTAGTGGCCAGCTAACCACTTCACTGAAGCAAGTCTGTTTTTGTGAGTCTGAACACTCTGGATTAGCGTTAATCAGCAACACAAGCATGGCAAGCAAAGTGCAGAGCTACGCAGAGGGAATGAGCTGCCCTGGAGAAGTTTATACTGTACAGGAAACCAAGGGGGTAGCCTACACAACTCCAGCAGTAGGCGAGCCGGACTATACGTTACAGAAAGCCGAGGTTCCAGGCTATGTGGCAGCCGAGGCAGTGGACAAGGCCTACCTTGCTCAACAGGTTAATGGCGAATATGCTGCGGGCCTCAAGTCATCAACAGATAGCTATGTAATTCAAACCAAGAACGGCGAGTACATCGTCGCGCAAGTAGACACAGACCCCTTAATCACCGAGTCCACCAAGGGAGGATACGTGCTCCTCAAGAAGGACGAGGAGGAATACATCAAGCAGGATTCCAACGGACCCTACACAGTGGCGAAGGTGGGCGACCCTGACTACCTGCTTGCGTCCCCTGAGCAGGGGTATGCCTCCTCCGCTTCGGGACCAAGCTATTCAGACAGCACGAACCAGGGAACTGCCTACACTACAACGGGATTAGCAACTGACTACACTCAGGCCGAGTAAGGTCTCGTCTCACATTTGTACATATTGTTCTCCCTGTTATCACCGTGAAAAGATACAAAGAAATCAAACAGTCACTTCAATCAGCCCTCTTTGCTTTTTGCTTCCGTTTTCTTCAGTCCTCGTGCACCATGGGGTCGCTTGCGGGGTTCTCTGGAACGATTGAGGGTTTTTCAAGGCAGCGGCTGCATGAATTTGCTTCCAGCTCGGAGCAGTACTGCTGCAGCTGCTGATATGTCTGGTTGAGCTTGTGACCATAGCTAAGGATCGACCAACAGCTGCTCAGTCAAAGGCGCCTATCTCACGATGAATGGATACTTGCCTGTCAAGGTCATGAAATTCCTTGATGCTCGCCTCCTGCAGCCTCTTCTGCTGCTCCAGAAGATCTCTCTGCTTCGCCACCACATCGCGCTGCACCAACAATTCCACTTCCACCTCCGCAGCCTTTTACACATAGGCTTTCAGCGAGGCCATCTCCTAATTGCAAGAATAGGTCTTGGTCGCACCTGCTTCATCATAACTTCCTTGGCAGTGGGGGTCGGAGTCATTGGTTGCCGCGCTGCTTCCATCTTCGCCCTAAGTGCCTGGTTCCTCTCCTTCTCTTCCTGAAGCTGCGCTTCGAGTTCCTTTAGCTGCTTCGTGTTATCTCTGGTTTCTTGGCTTGACCGATAGGCGTAGGCTCTTTGCGTAGCCTCCGTTCTCTCCTTAGCAAGCCCTAAGTGCTTCGAGCAGTAATCTCTTTTGCCCCTGGTCAGTCAACACGGCTCACTTGTGTTGATCGCTACTGGATTACCTTCTCTCCTTAAGCTCAAGGGTCATTTTGGCGATTCTCTCGCCAAGCAGGCGGTGTTCCTCTTTCAAGTGCTTCACTGCTTCCTTTAGCTGCTTTCCGGCCTTCTTCTCTTCTAAGAGCTTCTTGCGAGTAGCGCTCATACCGTTTTGCATACTTTCGAGAGCCTGCTTATATTTTTGGATGCTTTCCTGGGCTGCAATGGTGCTTAGAGACTGATGTCCGGTTTCCGAGACAGGTCACATCACGTCGTACAAGTTTTTATGCTTTGTGCTGTTTGCCTGTGCTTGGCCACCTCTTCTGCAAGCTTTAGTTCCTCCTGCTGTTGCGAGCGCTCGATAGAGGCGATGTAGTTTAGCAGCTCCTCGTACTCCTTGTTCATCCTCAGTGTTAAAAGTCGACTGTGTGGTTTTGTGCACTTCTCCACTAAAAGAAGAAACGCCGGCATAAGTTTATTGGTTGTGATCGGTGAAAGGGCGCTACTCTTCCGGCTCTTCGGCCTTCGTGTTGGCTCGTCTTGTCTTCTCAAGTTTCTTTTCCCGCCGTTGTTGACGTTTCTCGAGTTTGAGTTGCTGCTTTAGGAATTGCTTGTCCTTTTTGCTGAGTGGCTCCTTCTCCTTCTTCTGCATCAGTTCCTCAGTTTTTCTCTTTTCTCCTCCTCTCCTCCGCTCATTGGCCTCTCTTCTCCTTGCTTCCTTTTCCTCTTTTGTTTCCTCGTCCTCATCTAGAGGTTCACCTTCACGCTCGTCTTCTTCTCCTTCAATGTTGGCTTTGGTTGGAAGAGACTCCGCTTCGTCCGCTTCCCACTTCCTCCTTCTACGGCTCCGCTTTGGTAGCTCCTCCTTGGGATTAGTCGCTCTAGCGCCCGCACCTCTTCGATAAACTTCCTAAAGATGGTTTTCCAACAAACACGTTACGGGAAGGAATAAAAACACCGTGCTGGCCTCATACCATATTCACTACTAGAGATTTCATGCGAGGCTCGCTGCCCTTGAAGTAGTGCGTATGTGAGCTCAGATTGCTCCTCTCCATCTGCTGCATAACGAGATCATCTCGCGCTGCCATGATATCCCACTTCGTGAACTCACAGGGATGCTTCCTGTATTGTTATTTTATAGTAATTTTTTTTTTTTTGTTAGAATATTCGACAATATCCAAAATTGAGAATCGCGCCTTTTAAACTTGTCCAGCTCATTGCTAATTTCTGCTCGCAGCCCATCTTTGATCTCAGCGGGCACTCCCTTGACTCGGAATAGGGTTTCGAGTGTTTGCTCAAAACGCTCGATCACAACTGCCTGCCGTCGGCTATATTCAAGCTTGAGGTCTTCACCGACACGTGGTGCTCAGCTTTAGGATACTTGGACGCGATTGAATTGATACGGCGTATCTAGTACCTTCATTAACGTTATCCAATCGAGACAGTTGCTCCGCAGACAGAGATGAGAAGTCGAGAAGAGGCTGATTGTAGTGTTCTGGTAGATTACTGATAAGTTGGCTGATTCTCTGTTCGATTGCTTGGAGTGCTTGGTCGCCCCTTGGTGGGATATCCTCAATACCCAGTGCAGCCAAAGCGATTTTGATGCATTCCTGGGGTTGAAAAGACGAGTGAGGATGGCATAAGCACTGTTGGAGGAAGACCTACTCCAGGTTGTTCTGATTGGTGGCAGCTCATTTCTGCCGAGACGGAAGGATTCCACTCTTGTGACTGCTTGAAACCTAACAACCTACCCGCAAGCAGCTCACCTATGAAAAAGCCTGTTGCATACGCGCAATTCAGTTAAAGTTGGTCGTAGTTGCAGTGACAACGACCCTTATGTCCAAGTCCTAAGGCAATAGATCCATACTTAACAATTCTGATTTTTGTGTGTACGACGAGAGCGCTTCATCGGTAGCTAGACCCAAGCGAGCGATGAGGTTGCGGAGATCTGATGGTTGTGTTAATGGGATGTGAGAACACGCTGAGCACTACAGGTAAAACCTAACCTTCTTGTCGCAACAGGCGCATTATTGCCTGAGCAAAGCCTTGCGGAGAGTCGGTGGGGATTGGTTCAAGAGAGCGCTCAATGCCGCCCAGTGAGTCTCGCCAGAAACCATACTCACTTGCCAAGTGCGCACAAAGTATGCGATAGTGTAAGTCATCACTGCCTTGGAGTGCTGCCAATAGCCGCTCGTCATCCGTGAGGCTGCCACACGCGCTTAGACTTGTTCTTGAGTATCAGCAGAACCAGTAGGGAGGGGCGCACCCAGCCAGGCCTAGCTGCTGCAAGTGTTCCATAAGCTGATCTTTTACCCTCACTTCGTCACACATCAGTGCAGACATGTGTTCAAGGAGTACACTGTGTGGCACAAAGTTGCTGCGGGAATGAAGCTTCGGCTAAATGGAAGTAAGAAAACCGAAGGAATTGTTATGAACCTGCGCGTTCTTAACATGCTTGATAGTGGGAAAAAAAGAAAATAAGCACGTGAGCCGGTTGCTACTGCGCACGTGAAGATCTGGAACGGCAATCACCACATTGAGGCACCAAGCTTGTGCCCTTCATTCCGAATTCTGCTTGGTGGATTTTAGATTCAACAAACACGAGTTGATTGCATGTCACAAAACAAGAAAAGGAAGATATCTTCCTGTTTTCTTTGCCAGGTGCCCCCTCACAATCTGCTCATTCAACTTCACAATTTCTTGACATTTTGAGCGTACAGAAAGATAAGGAGGCAGACTCGTGCGATGGTGTGAGGCCCTGTTCTAGATGCGTGCGTCTTGGCGTGCCGCACATGTGCATCGGAATTGATCTCGGTTCCCACTCGGTATTGTTTTGCGTCTGTTGAATCTTGGCACATCCCTAACGGGCAATCCGTACACGCCGACTACAGGTCCCAACTCGTGTCGTGGAACAACAGCCTGCTCCGCAGCCGCCCGCCCCTGTCTTCGAGTCTTTGAGCGATCCTTTTGCCAATAGATCACCTCAGCGACCCAATGTCTTTGTGACCACTCCAACCTCTCCCGACGCGCCGGCTCCGCACTCTGTTCCCTCAACGCCGGCGCCTTCCGGTCCTCCTCCTGCCCCTGCGACTGTGGTGGAGGACGTGACACCCGCCCCGTCCGATACCATGCAGGAAGACATCTCCCTTGGCAGCGAGGTTAGTAATCGCTTCAGTTTTCTATTCAGGCTACTTTTTACCACAACACTAACCCTTTTTCCCCAAAAAAAAAAAAAAACAAAAACAAAAACAAAAACAAAAAAACAAAAACAAAAAAACAAAAACAAAAACATACAGCAAATTGGGAAAAAGCAGAACAACTTAAATATTTATTTTATGAAGGAGCTAAAGAAACTCAAAGGCGATCAAAAGCGACTTGACGATGAAGTTCTCCACCTCAAGCTCGAGAACAGCAATCTTGCAGCACGATTAAAGACCAGCCAGTGGCAAGTTATGCGGCTCATGGAGTACTTCTCTCAAATGGCCGAACAACAACAACAGACCGCAGCTCACATTCCCACGCACCGGTAATTATTCTCGCCATTTTTCCCTTATGTGTGAAATGTATAATGTGAGAGAAACTTTTTTTCTTACTTCTGTTGGCTGATTATATTTTTTACGCAGACCCTTACGTGCACTCGACGCCGTGCCAGCGGTCACGAGCGGACCCATCCACACACCGAGTGGCCAGAGAGGGTCCGCCAGCACCACGTCCAAGGGAAGGGCCGAGCAACCGATGGTCGTGTACGATCTCAGCAAGAGCACTGCGACCGTTCTCACCGCCAACACGACCTTCTGTCAGATGATCGGCTATGAATTGGTAGGGTTGACACATTTTTCTTTCTCTCTTTTTTTTATCTATGTTTTTATAGAGATAATATAATTATATTTTCTAATAATCCAATATTAATTTTCTCACGTACCGATTTTATTTACGCTCGGGTCACCAGAATGAAGTGGTTGGAATGCCATGGACGGAATTCATCCCACCAGAGGCAGCGCGCCGGACCATGAACACCATTCTGCAGCAGAAAAACATCTCATCGGTCATCCAGCTCGATCAGGTCTACAAACACCGAACAGGTCTCTTCCCACTACCTCCCCACTTGCCGTCCTTAGCATGCCACAATCTCACATACCAGTTTATTATTATTATTATTATTATTATTATTATTATTATTATTATTATTATTATTATCCTTGGTTTGGACAAATAGGCGGTCTGTTCGCGACCTACGACACGCACACTATCCTGTTCGGCAACGACGGTGTGCCCATATCGGACTTTGTCACGCTTCACTTCCCTGAATCCAACACCGGTGCGGCCTCATCATCGGGCGTGCCAAACGTGCCGTCAATCAAGTTCCTCAGCGCCGGCTCGGCGGCCAACGGGAGCTCCGAGGGGCGGCCTGCGCTGCGGACGCTCTCGCCGGCCTCCATCCATCCCCTGCCTTCGGTCGAGTCGCCATCGGACGACGAAGGCGACGCCATGGTCTACGATATGGCGGGGGCTGGGGATCGCCCGTCGCCGTCCCAGGGCGGGGCAGCGTCGTCTCGGCTGCCCAACGCTCACATCAACCTAGCGGGGGAGAAGGCGAAGGGGCGAGGCCCCGCGGCCTCCTCTCAGAACGCAAGGACGATCGCCACTGCACAGAGAAGGAAGCTCAACGTAAGACGACAGCAGGAGAGCAGCAACACCGTGGCCGCCGCGAACACGCTGAGAGACAGCATCCCAAAGGCGAGCATGAGGTAGAAAGAGACATCCCCTCTCTCGTTTCTCGTGATTGGCCCACTCACTCGCTCATGTTCAATCGCTGCAGCGTTCTGACAGACGACGAAGAGGAAGGGCCGGACGTGCAGCAACTCTCGTTCGACGAGGTACTGGCGCAGCGACGGCCGCGCCAGGTGCCAGAGGGCCCGAGTTCCATTTTCCACATGTCTCCCTCCACTGTCTCTTCTCCCTTCCCCTTTGTCTCGTCTCCCTTCCAGCCTTCCCCGTCCACTTCGCCCGCTCCCGTTTCGTTCACCGAGAATACCGTCCTGCCTGCAACTACCTTTACCTTTGGGGATGACGCAGCGACGCACGCGATGGACGCGTCCACCACCTTTGGGGCGTACCCGGGCGTTATTGGTACCCAGCACTTCGGCACGGTACCCAACGTGATACCTCTGCCCGCGGGGATATCCCAGCAGGCACCGTCCACCTCATCAACGGACATCGCCGGCGTGGAAGAGGCCTTCCACGACCTGGACCTGGACAATGCGTCCCTGGCACAGTTCAGCCTGGACGACGACTTTTTGAACTCCTTGCTTGCCCCCCATCAACCCAGCCCCGAGGATCAGGGCGTGGGTGCAAGCAATACGCACTAAGCACTCGAGTCCTACTGAGCCACTCAGTATTCTTTTGTATTTACACTCGCACGAGGCCAAAAAGAAATGGTTTCTTTTCTTAATTTCTTCACTACCGCACGACTTTCTTGTCCACAGGATAATAATAATGCGTCGCGCTGCATCTCTGTCTTGCCGAACTGCTCCTGTTCGATCCGTCGCTAGCTGCGGTAATAAGACTTTTCTTTTTGTTGAACCAGAAGCAGTGCCGGATGATCAACATCACTCATTTACGGGTTCAGGTGCAGCCCGCTTGTTCACAAGCAAGGCTGGTGGTGCCTCGATCTACGCTTCCACTTTGCTGCCTCGTCTGGAAAAAGCTCTGAAGGAAACCGAAGAGGCAGGCCTCTACAAGGTACATTTAATCTTTTTTTTATTCGTTCTGAAAACACAACACTCCAACGATTTTACTTGAATGTAGAGGGAGAGGACCATCATCACTCCACAGAGCTCTCAGATCAGTGTTAAAGAGCGCCAAGAGCCCGTCATCAACTTTTGTGCCAATAACTATTTGGGTACTTCGTCCTTTTTTTTGTTGTTCTACGCCATGCGTGACATTTACCACCCCCCCCTCAACATTCGTTACCTGCGATCAGGCCTCGCCGACAGCCAAGAGCTCATCAACGTGGCCAAGGAGCACCTCGACAAGTTCGGTCTCGGCCTTGCCTCGGTCCGTTTCATTTGCGGTAAGCATTTCTTTCTTTCTTTCGCGTAATGATTCGTGGATTATTCAATGCTTATTATTTTTAGGCACACAAAGCATCCACAAGGATCTGGAGAAGAAGATTGCCGAATTCCACCACACAGATGACACCATCCTCTACACCAGGTACTTGTCGGTGAGGGAGACTCTTATTCACAATGAGAATTCTCATTATATATATATATATATATATATCGGATGATTGTGCAACGATAACACAGCTGCTGGGATGCCAACGGCGGTCTTTTTGAGACGATTCTGGGCGAGGGCGATGCCGTGATTTCCGATGCGCTCAACCACGCCTCGATCATTGACGGCATTCGTCTGTGCAAGGCCAAGCGGTACTTCCCTTCCCTTCCCTTCAACGCTTCATGATTTCTATTCCTTTCCTTTTTCAATGTATAATTTATTTTATTTTTTCTAGCTACCGTTACAAGCACTTGGACATGGCCGACCTCGAGGAGCAGCTCAAGCAGGCCGACGGAGCCGGCGCCAACGTCCGCCTCATCGCCACGGATGGTAGTCAATTATTCCATAAATAAATAACAAAAATAATAAATGAATAAATTATATTTTTTTGGAAATTAAATAATTAATAATTAATTAATCGGTCTCAGGTGCGTTCAGCATGGACGGCGATATTGCGCCGCTGGACAAGATTTGCGCGCTCGCCGATAAGTACAACGTAAAGCGAATTCTTCTTTGCTATGTTTGGGGTTGCATCGATGAATTGTAAGAACTCACTGGCCTCTGCAGGCGCTCGTGATGGTCGACGAATCGCACGCTACCGGCTTCTTCGGGCCCACCGGCCGCGGTACGTCATATCTTTTTGCCTTATTGCCTGTCTCTCTGTTAACTTTGCTCATCCCCTCCCCCCCTTTTTTTTTTTTTAAAAAAAACTAACTAACTAACGGAAATAAAGGAGTGCCAGAATACTTCGGCGTGATGGACCGTATCGACGTCACCAACTCCACTCTCGGGGTACGCTGAGAACCACACAAATCTCCCCATTAATAATGCGCAATAATCCTCTAAACACTGATCGCGACGATCTTTTCCTATGCTTTGCAGAAAGCGCTGGGCGGAGCCACAGGAGGCTACACGACGGGCAGGAAGGCCATCATCGACATTCTCCGCCAGAGGTAAAGCTTACCATTTAGAGACCCCTCGACAAATAAGCCGAGCGAAGAATAGCTCACGCGTTTGGTGTGGAATGCGTGGAATGCAGGTCCCGTCCCTATCTCTTCTCTAATTCGCTACCGCCGGCGCTCGTTGGCGCGACCATCCGAACCTTTGACATGCTCAGGTTGCACATTCCTCCCATATTCTCCCTTTCTAACGCAACGTAATACACGGTTTGTAACCGTACTGGTTCTCCTCATATGTTTTATACCCCATACAGCGCGTCGACTAAGCTCAGGGACCAGCTCGAGGCCAACACGGCGCGCTTCAGGCAGGGCATGAAGAAGGCCGGGTTTAAGGTATCCATATTGTTGTTGTAAATACTATACAGTCTCTTTCTCCGCGCATGGTTTGGTATACCCATCGGCCGTGTCTTGCCTGATGGTACAGGTCATGGGCAACGACGCGCACCCGATCTGTCCTGTGATGCTGGGCGACGCTCGTCTTGCCAGCCAGATGGCCGACGAGATGCTCAAGCACAACATCTACGTTATCGGTTTCTCGTTCCCCGTCGTGCCCAGAGGCGAGGTGCGCATCTCGGCCCCACATTATTGCATGTAGAGGCTTATCTAAGCTCTCTCTCTCTCTCTCTCTCTCTCTTTCGCTCTCGCTCTCCAGGCTCGTATCAGAGTGCAGCTCTCGGCCATCCACACGCCCGAGCAGATCGACAAGGCCATCACGGCATTTACAGCTGTGGGGAAGCAGCTCAACGTCATCCCATAAATGCTCCATGATTCGAATGAAGTACTACTATAATATTCGACCATAGCTCAATGGCACAAGAAGATTGATTGATTGATGCTCTTTATTGGGTTCTGAAGTCAGTGCTTGACACTCGTCACAGGGTTTTTTTTTTTGGTGGGTTCAAGACTGGTCTGTGTGCAGCTTTGGTAGATTGTTAATGAGTTGCCTTGCCATTACAGTAATGGGCTGATTAAGAGAAAGGTATGCTTCCTGGGGCCAATATGGATTTAAGTTGTTGGTGTTTCAAAGGCATGTTGGTTGTTCTGGTCTGGCCACAAGTTTGGAGTTGTGGGCTGGTGAATCTCTATGTTGTTTTATGAATAGTTGAGAGGATGCCCATTGATGACATCATATGTAACAAAATAAAATTGAAAGAACTATTTTATTATTTTTTTTTTTGCAATCATTATATCATAGTTCATAATTTAAATGAATTTTCTATAAATTACTTGTTAGTTTTAGTTGTTAAATTGCTAAGTTTAATAAAATTTTCATAAAATTATAATTTAGCTAAATTATTATTGATCTATGATATTTTCATTAAATATTTAGATCAATCTAATATTTTTTAATTGTTATACTATGATTTTTATAATATTTTTATTAAATATCATGTTACAAATATATTAATATTTTTATAAAATTTCGTTATAATTAAATTTTTTTAATCATTATAAGAGAAAATATATAAGAAAATATATCAAAAAATATAGAAAATCATTGTAACATAATAATATAACAAAACCTATTGGTTTTGTTAT
>CDFF01072292.1:0-12497 GCA_000826265.1 Acanthamoeba culbertsoni | reverse complement strand
GGAGGAGACTGAAGGAAGTAATCGTTACCCGCCACGGCCTAGCATGTCTCCGATCTCGAGTTCTTCGAAGTCGATCATCCATTCCTGCTCCGCCGGACGCTTCCGAGCAGAGGCAATCAGCGCCGTGACCACTACAACTGCCAGAAGTACGCAGAGACCAGCGAGCGCAGCGCCCACGACAATTCCTGCGATGGCCCCCCCGGAGAGGTCCGAATCCGAGTCTGCGGACTGAGACTCGAGGGCACAGAGATCGCCGCTGGCTCCCGGCACGGTGCAGCGACACTTGGCCACTTCGCACACGCCGTTGTTGTTGCAGAGCGTGCCGTCGGGCGACGAGAAGCATGCGCTGCGAGAGAGCGAGGAAACGACGAGGCGGCCGCTGGTGAGGTTGCCGATGGGGGAGTACACGGAGAGATCGCTGAGCAGGACCTGCATCGCGGTGACGCCCTGGGGCTGCGAGTTCTTGCAGTTGCTGCTGATCATCGCGAAGCCGTCGCCTCCCGCCCAGACGAAGCGGCTGGTAGCGATAAAGTAGTCCTTGTTGCGGTCGAGCAGGTCGTACTGGCCAGGTACGGTGACCGACTCGACCCATATCTCGACGACCCGCATCCCTACCTGCTCGTTGGGGTTGTAGAGGACGCGCATGCCCGAGACGGAGAGGAAGCGGCCGATGCCCTGGTTGATATTGAGGGTCGTGTTGGTGACGAGCAGGAGAGAGTTCTCCATAGCCTGCCATATGTACTCGCCCTGAAGCTCGCAGGTGTGGATCTCCGAGTTGCCCAGCGGGATGGCTGTCTGCAGCTGGCCGAGAGTGATGTTGCCAGCGTTGAGCGGGGCGTACATCGACCCGCCGTTGTAAAGCGCGATCTGGACCTTGGGGGTGGAGAAGGCCCTCCTGAAGGCGTCGGTGGTCCACAGGCCCAGAGTGCACTCGCCGAACATGCATTGGTTCTCCCAGTACAGGGTCTGAGCCGCGGATCCGACGATGCTCGATGACTGATTGTTGACGGAGTCCTGGCGAATCAGGATATCGTTGTGGATGGCCAAGTCGATTGCCGATGAGTTATCGAGAAGAATCGGCGCTCCGTCCCAGGACTTGATCACGCCAAAGTCGTCGAATACGAGGTCGAGGCGTCCGAGGAACCTCCCGTTGTTGGCGCCCGTGCCGACGATGAGCACCGGCTGCTGCCACGGCATCCAGCGCTCGGTGGGATAGGGACCGGCGGTGTCAGCTGTGACCGTCGTGAGGTTGGTGCCGTAGATTTGCGAGATGACTATGATGACGTCGATTCCGGGCACCTCATTCACGATGGAGTCGAGCACGCTGGGGCCACTCACGGAGGCGATGATCTTGTTGATGCCTAGGTTCTGCAGCTGAGCCACGGTATTGCGCATGGCCAAGAGTTCACTGGTCGAGTTGACGTCTCTTGGCTCGCCGAAGAAGCTGTTGAGGTTGGCGGCTGTGGTGCCTATGAACCCGACCTGGTTGCCACTACCGAGGTCGATGATGGCGTAGGGGACAACCTCTGCGCCTCCCGCATTCTCAACAAATCGCGTGTCATTGTTGAGGTTGACGACGTTGGCTGAGACGACGGGACACCCATTTGCTGCCAAAAGTCGTGTGAAGTTGGCTATACCATGTACTCTGCCTACGAAGTCGTGTACTTCTATTTTGACCGCGTCGTATTGCATCATGTTGTAGAGGGACGCAATCACCTCAGGCCCAAAGGCCAGATAGAAGAGCGAACCAACGTTGGCGTTTCCGGCGTCAAGGAGCACCACGTTGGAAACATTGGCCCGAACCTCCGCCACAACGCCGCCGCGGCGAGCTAGACCTCCAAAGCAGTTGGTTCCTGGGCAGTTGCCCGGTGTAAGCCAAATTTAATGACTAAGTTGTTCTACAATATCGATCGCCAAAAATAGCACACCCGACCGAAAGGTAGGTACCTTTCTTGGGGGTGTAATAAGGGTATGTAGCGATGGGTGTGCATGGGTTGTTGGACCGATCGAGAGGCACAACGGCGCCGTAGTTATCTTGCGAGTGAAGAAGGGTGAGTTCGAAGTCTGCTCGACAGAACGACGGGCCAGCCGGAGCCAAACGTAGCAACAAACAAGCCACCAGTAAGATCAGCCAGTTGAACATGCGGGAGGTGGATAACTGGAGCCTCTGGCTGTTCTCCATCCTTATGGTATTGATTTAGTGCGAGAGCACGAGCGGTCCGTTATATAGTACAAGAGTGTGTGGTGGGTGCGTGCGTGTGTGTTGTGGGCAAAACGACTTACAAAGAAATAGGACTTTTTCAGAAAGTCAATCAGCAACGGTCTGGTGTTCAAGCTATGTCACCCCGTTCAACGAGCCGTCAGCACACAACGAAGGCGCCATATACTTGCGATGCCGCAACTGGGTTGGCCGCTATTTGCTTGACCTTGATCGAGATGCTGTGACAGCAACTTATCTGTGATCGGAGGTGACATTTCACCAATGGGGAGCGGTCAGCAGGAATAAACACACAGAAGACCAATGAGCAACGGACGGAGCCCAGCAACAGAGCACTCCAAAGCAACCTTTTAGTTGGGTACCGCTTTGCGTGAGCGCCACCTGTCTAATAACTAAGCACGGTAACCTCTGTTTGTTCTCTGAACATAAACAATGGCCGAAAAGAAGAAAAGAGAGTAAAACGCCAAGAAAAACCTGGCCCTGGGTCTTTGCGCTACTCTGCCAACATCAAAATCATGTTTGCTCATCTTTTGCGACCGAAGCAAAAAACTTGCGAACAAGAGTGCAAGTCAGAGCCTGTTCTTTCTGCCATTTATAGGGGACCTGTGGAGGGACGGCTGGGTCGAAAGTTCCCAGGCGTTGTCTTGGCCCAGCAACCTGCACTTGAGTCACGCCTCGTGAAGGCCCTCTTTGAGTCTTTTGGAACTCTTGACGATGTACAACTTGTGGACCTGAATGACAGGACCCGATTCGTGGTTGAGGTCGACGACCCAACGCACCCCTCTTACAAACCCTTGTTCTTCAATCGCAAGTCGGAGTATGGCCAAGGCCATTGCTACTACGAGGCTATGTGCCACTCGCTCCTGGTGGAGAGCACCAACGCATCGGACTACTTTATTGCTACCTCCTCTGCCAGATATGCTGA
Organism: Acanthamoeba culbertsoni; assembly: GCA_000826265.1. Classification (NCBI taxonomy): domain Eukaryota; phylum Discosea; order Longamoebia; family Acanthamoebidae; genus Acanthamoeba; species Acanthamoeba culbertsoni. Next base: position 9,354 of record CDFF01072292.1, on the reverse strand, counting down.
TCGTCGCCAGAGACGCGCAATCGGCACACGTTTAGTGCCAGCTACACTTGAAGTGAACGCTTTTGTTGATGCCCTGCGTGAGGTCAATGCCGAGTTCCTCGGCCACCTGGAGGAATCCCTGATCACCGCTCTGGACGGTGCCAAGGGCGAAGACACGAAGGGCGAGGACCAACAAGTCACTATCACTCCCGACTTGCTCCGCCGATTCGTGGCCGGTGTGTGGCGCAACTGCGCAGTACAGTATCACTTCAATGGCAAGTCTTTGCCCGGCGTTCGCACTTTGCATCTCGACCACATTAACTCCAGTATACACATGGCGGTCACCCTCAACGGTCGACGTACGGTCTCCTTCGTCGCGTCGGATCGGTGGCCACACTCGACACTTGACTTTGAGATGCAACGAGGCGACGTCTATCTTACTTCTCCGGCAGCCATACTGCACGGCGTGAGTGTAAAGGAGAGCACGAAGGAAACGAGGTCGGTTGCACTGCAGCTGCGTACTCTTCTGAGCGTGGAGGACGCCACGGCTCTTCAGCGGACCGATGCCGACGCACACCTACTGATGACGACCGTAATCCAATCGTTGGACCGCTGCGAAGGCCGCATACGTATGCCCACCTGGGACGAGTGGGATCAACACCGCCAGGCTCGTCTTCAACTGCTGCCCGAGGCGGATTCCTCTTTGCCACGAAAGGTTCCTTTCGAAAATGTGTTCCAGCTTATGGGCGGCAACGAAGACCAGGTTGATGTTGAAGGCGAAAGCCGAGATAAATGAGTTGTATATCCATGGGCAGGCGAAGTATTCAAAGAAGTGTAGTAGTAGCTTGTAGACATCTGGCTGAACATGGAAAGGACCTTGTTGGATATAGGAAACAATAGGAAAAGCAGCGTATTTGTTACTCCCCCTAAATCCCTTCTGCCACGTGACTCCCCATGGGATCCCCTTTACCACAGGGCGACCGTTCCTGCTTGCAGTAGCTGACCTATTGGAGAAGGCAATTGCTGCCCTTTTTCCGTTTGGCTTCTCCGGAGTCAGTGCGGTCAAAGTCGAGGATGGTGATTGTCCCGTCCCGACCTCCGCACACGAGGGCCCGCTCGTCTCCCTGTACACACCTGATACAGCAACAAATGAATATCCAACGAAGATGAGGATATAGAGATAGGGTGGAAATGTTGGGACCATGAAGAAGCGATATGATGCTGGAAGTGGGGCTCAGCGTGATATGGTTCCGTGAAGCTGTGTTCATTGAATTCCCAGCATTTGATAACATTCTCCGCTCCCACCGTCACCAGCTTTGTCTCGTCGTTCCTTTTTTCCAGTGAGAATTCAGTCGATGTGGCTTCCAGGGCAGGGTAGCAGGGCACGCACCATAGGCCATGAATGCAGCGGTCACCATGCGTGTAGTTGGTAAGAGGATTCAACCAGAAGTCCTCCTGATCTGCGTACGCCAGCTGGCGAAGGTCCCACACCTTAACATCCCCTGCGCTGTCTAAGCAGTAGGCAGTAGGATGAGGCGAGTAAAGCATCGTTCGGTCGCTGGAAAGGGAGGGAGGGGGGGGAAAGAGTACCTCCTGTCATCAACAAGCGGCCCTGAAGGCGCAACACCTCATTCATGTTATGCCCCAACTTGTCGCTCTTGTTCGTGACCAACGCCACACACTCGTGCGTGCGCATGTCCTACTCACGCAAGGGAAGATGGCGGAGATGAGCCGCAGTCGAAGGCCTTGCTGCGCGTGGACAGGAATACCCAGCACCGGAAGGTGGCCCCGCTGCCTGCAGTCACCAGGAGATTCTCCTCGAAGTTGGCCGCCAGGGTGAAGACGCGCCCCTTGTGGCCCTCAAAGGAGCCGATCTGTTTAAGCGCCTGGATGTCCCACAGCTTGGGCGTGGCATCAGTTCCCCCGCACGTCACCACACGCTGGCCATTACCGAGGAAACAAAAAAAAAACACATACACACACCCAAAAATATATATACAAGAAAAAATAAGAAAAAAAAACATCGTTGTAAGAAGCAACAAGAGCGGATATGGCTGAGTATGAAGCCTACATGTTGGTGCATTTGCAGCCTTTCGATTCCCTTGGCGTGGACTTCAGGTATCTCACCCAGTATGAGACCATCACGCATCGACCACAAAATGAGCCTTGATTTGAATGGGGAGCATTAGTAGACCGCTTCATCCCGACCAAAGACGGCGCTCACCTTTCATCCATGCCACCACTCACTATTAGCTCGCCATCAGAGTCGGCCGTGAAGACCAGCGATTGGTGGCCGGACAGCTCCAGGCAACATCCCATACCCGGTTCTGCGGAAGATGCCCCGTAGGGTCGCCACACCTTGATCTTGTGGTCATCAGACCACGTGATCAAAACCACGGCCGGGGTCTGTTGTTGGCTGGACTCATGCTCTCTTTCTTCTTGCTTGTTCTTGCCCTTCCTTTTGTCTATAAATCACCGCAAGATCAGCAAGAAGGAAGGGGGGGGGGGAAGAAAGAAAGACGTAACCGGTCGAGGTCATGCTGGAGGCTTGATTGGATAAGGGAGGCGCGTGGTCTGATTTGAGGAATTTGAGTCCATTGACAGACTGGGTGTGGGCCGTAAACGAGCTTGCTTGAAACTGCCCTCGGCGCCACCTCGCCTCCAATTTCGTCTTCTGCACGAACATATCTCGTTGCCCCTGTACCGCAGCAACCAGGGTCAGCAATAGTCCACAACGGACAAGGAGAAAAAGACGAAGACCGCAGGTCCTGTTTGAGTGGTCTTGTGAAGGAAGGCGTCCATGAACTTGCGGGCGGCAGCGTGGTGGGGAGTGTGCTGGTAGTGTTGCTCGTAGAGTAAGTACCAGAGGGCGTCATCAGCTGTTACTTCATTCCACGTTCTGCTCACCTGAGCCACTAATGCCAAGTGAATAGCCCATAAAACCCCACAGCCACTGCTTCCGTCAAACTTCCCTCAGTTACTGTACCATGAGGTATATTTGCCACCGGCAGAAAGCTCAATATGTACACAGACAACTCGAGAGGTAGCGACGCTACCGGATCCACGCGTGTGGGGCAGTCCGTCATCCTCCGTATGATGTGTTCGCGCCAGTTGGCGTTTTCTTTTGCGCAAGGAAGGACTAAGAAAAATAAATATAAATAAATAAATAAATAATGTAACATTTCTCGTTGTTTTCTTGCCTCCACTTTGTACAAAGCCCCCACAAAAAGACACAAAAGGGTTCATGACAGCAGCCGCAGACTAAGAGATAACCCAAGATCCTTGCGTCCGTCTAGGTATTGGCGCTGGCGCTGCGGACATAAGAAGTAGGGATCACCCACACCAGATTGCCCGGATACGGCCACACTCGCAACCGAAAACGAAAACGATCGGTGTTGTACCCGACATTCAAAGCTTACCGCCAGTCGCAGCACATCAGTGCCAGGGTCGAGTCGCTGCACCAGTACGGAGATGTAGCCCTCGTACCCGCGCTTGTCGTTCCCCCACTTTGATTCGTTCAGTTGATAGCTTCGTTCCAGTACCAGCTGCCACCGTCGGCTGAAGGCTTCGAACGCTCGTTTTAAACAAAATTCCTTCTTCTTCATATCCACCTGCCCGATGATGAAATCGCAGCTAAAGACTCGAGCTTGACTGCTTATTGGTGCAGCGGGCGTCGGATTTCGCTTCGTAGGTGACGACAGCAGGTCATCCCTCCTCATCCCCTCCTCCTCATCCTCCTTTGCTTTCTGCGCTCGTCGCGTACTTTTCATGGCACCCGATACCAGCTTGCCCTCCTTCCCCTTTCCCTCGCTCTCGCTCTCCACGAGTCCCGTTATCCCCTCGCGTGTGTGAGCGTGCGCTCGTGGGAACAAGTCTCTCTTCGTGACATGCCAGTCGTCCATCAAAGGGAACACCTCGTCGGGAGGGAAACGTATCTCCGGAGCCGAGGGCGAGGCCACCTCGTCTTCGATCACCTCCAGGCCGGATTCCACAGGCGATGATATCAAGTCCTCCATCTCCTTCTCCTTCTCGGCTTCCATGAGCAGACTCCGTTTGGACAGCACGCCGCTCTTGGACAACTGGATGAGGGCTCTATGGGACAGTTGCTGAGACGAAGAAAGGGAAGCGCCCATATTAAAGCCGGCGGTGATATTGATTGGCGCTGTTGCTGTATATCGCGCGGTGCCCGTAGAGCCGTTTCCTATTACACCGCTGGTCCCTGACCCAACTCCGTAGTCCGATTTCGATCTCCGCATAGTCGAGTTGGTTGCCACATCCGTCGTTATGTCCTCCCTTTCTTTGCCGCAAGCAGGAATGGGTGATGCCGACGGACCCGGAACTTGCGCGACCGATACCGAAGTCGATGTGAACGACGACGGGTCGGCGAAGGCGGGTAGCGAAGCATCAGATGGGACTTGTGACGATGCGTCGGGACACTGTACGCACGACGGCGAAAGTATCTCCGGGAGTGTGAGCGACGACGAGGGAGAGACCACCATGGCTGCGTTATTCGATCGAGTCGGTTGCTCTAACCGTTCGAAGAAGAGAACAGACGGCTGCCAGTGCGCCCGACAACAGTTGGCGATGACGTCGTCCCACGTCTTGCCCACCACCTTGATCTTCTCGTCGTCGAAGATGAGCCACCTGTCGCGCGACCGGCAGTAGAAGAAGGCCGAGTAGTGGCACCCGTAGTAGGTTATCATCCCGCGGAAGACGTACGTGGCCTCTCTTTCCGGCACGCCGTAGAAGATGCGCGAGAGGTCGATTTCGCGAGTGTCTCCTCCCTCGATCATCGCCAGCGTCTCTCGTATCTCATCGACGGTGGGAGTCGTAGACGCCCACGCGAGGTCGATCGTGAAGACTGCGGGTGCATGGTGAAGGAACCGCTGATTCCTGTTCTTCATATTGCACTCGGTCAAGTCCTGTGTACGAAGAAGACGGGTGAGGATGATGACGGACTGAGTCAGACCCGAGGCACTGTCGACAGTGCGTGCGTACGTAATCGGGACACTTCTTGAGTTCCGAGTCATTCAGAAACGACATCAGTTCTTCAAATCGTACGTCTCGTCTATTTGCACTGGAAAACGCCCGTCTGCGATAGGCAATTAAATTACGAACCGCCCATTGGGAGACAGACATGGCCTCTGTGTGTGTGTGTGTGTGTGTGTGGACTAACCGCTCAATCAACCTACCTGAGCTCAGCCACGTAGACAGAGTAGATGTAGGAAGACGACAGGGAAGGTTCTGAGGTTGCTCCGCACGGGCACTCGGTCTGAGAAGAAGAAAGAAGAGGGACTCGGCTTAATGATATATCTGCGCACTGCTCAAGGCAGGACATGGAGAGCATGCCGGCGTACCCGGTCGCAGAAATTCATGGAGAAGACCTGATGCACAAGGCACATGGGTTCGCACTGCTCGTCCTCCTTCCCCGGCTCTACGCCCGCGAACACACAATGCAGGTAATCCAACACTGCAATCTTCCCATTTGATCAGCGCCCCCACGCGCCGTGTCGAGGTGAGCTTCATTCATTCAAAAGGGGTGGGAGGGAAGGAGGAAGGACGAAAAAACATCCAAGTACCAGTGTTTCTGTGGCGTCATACTGAAGTGGTTAGGGCGGTTAATAAACAACATTAGTGTGACTGTAAGGATTCGCAGAACAAGGAGGAAGAGGGTGTGTGTGTGTGTGTGTGTGGGAGGGAGGTTGGGCACTGGGTGGGTTATTGACCATTTCGCCGATCTCGAAACGAGCTTCTCCTGCAAAGTGGCTAGCCAACGCTCGACGTAGCTCAGTGGGTGGAATCATCAAGTCACCCGAGGTCGAATAAAGCTCAAAGAGATTCTGTTTCATGAGGTGTCAATAGGAATAAAGGGCCTGGAGAAACAGGACACGGCACACCATACCTTGAGTGCACAAAACACACAATAGGGGGTGGGGTGGAGGTGCTTGGCATTCTTCGTGCTCTCGAACTTCTTGCCTGTGTAGAGGCCGACAACAAGGGTGGGTGAGAAACCTGCAAAGCGTTGCACACCGGTGGTAACACATACGGAAAGATTCGAGTTGCCACAGGGATTGGATGACCACATTCAGGAAACAGTTGTTCTCGCCCAAAGTGTTGCGCAATCCTTTAAGTTGCGTATTGGGCGAAGGAGAGAAAATCTGGGGCGAGAAGTAGGTAGGGGTGGCCTGTGAATTTCCCATTTCTCTACGTTCGGTTTGTGGGCGCGATCATCAGCTGATGAGGCACAAAAGAGATCAGAAGCGCGCTTTAGTGCAGGTAGCAAAATGGCCTGAGAGCCCTTGCAGGGTCCTTCAATTCACCTTCTAAACCAACGACACTTGTTGTCACGGCCAACAGTTCTCCTTGTCACACAACGCACACGACTCAGAAGCAACGTTGAAAACTAGCAGCATTTACCTTTTCCTTCGGAATTACAGCTCCCCCGACTGACATGTCGCAGCTGGGCACACTGCTGCAAAAGTTGGAGGCTCAATGTTAAGAACAGTCGTGTTGGTCTGTTTATTAGGTCAGCGCGTGGTAGCTTTGCCCAGATCACGCTGTTGGGTCGCATGTCACCACAACACAGTTTTCCCTTTATTTTTCTTTTTCCAAAAGAGCTTCTGGCCAGAAAGGATGAGGAGTTCGCGGATTTTGTCAATCACTTCAGTTGGCAGGTCCTTACGTCGGCGAACTTATGTTACACATGCACATCCGGGTGCCACAAGGCTTGGCTGGATCGGCACTGGGTATGTGCAACGTCGAGTGAAGTTACTTTAAGTTTTTCGTGTTGCACCAACGACAATTATGTGTAGGGTGATGGGAGGCCACATGTGTGGTCACTTGCTCAACGCCGGATACAACGTTACAGTATTTACTCGGTGCGTTTTGCCAGCCCCCCCTTACAGCAATTTTATTGAAGCCCTTTGGTCAGGACAGCGGCAAAGGCACAAGGACTCGTGGAACAGGGTGCCAAGCTGGCTGCCAGCCCTAAAGAAGTGGCGCAGCAATCAGATGTAGTGTTTACCATGGTGGGTTTCCCCCACGACGGTACCTTCATCCCTGTGTGTCCAGTTTCCTCCGTCTGTTTTCTTGATATTATGTTGTATTGTAACTGCTTATTGCCTTCATGAAGGGTTTCTTGTTGACATCATTCTGATCACTGCCTTGCAGTGAAAAGCGTCATTTTGGGTGATTCGGGTGTGCTTGCGGGTCTCAAGAGTGGTGGGGTAGTTGTCGATATGACCACGAGCGAACCCAGCCTCGCTCTAGAAGTCTATCACGAGGCAAAGAAACGAAACGTGCACAGCATCGACGCTCCTGTGTCTGGTCTTGCTTCGTGTCTGCCCTGGCTGTGAGAACCCGAAGACTCACCCCTTGGTTCGGTACCTTGCAGGCGGTGACGTCGGAGCAAGAGAGGCCCGTTTGTCCATAATGATTGGCGGAGATGAAGAAGCGGTCACTGCTGTCAGACCTCTGTTCGAGGTGATGGGGAAGAACATTGTGCATCTCGGCCCAGCTGCATCCGGCCAGCACACGAAAATGGTGAACCAGATCCTCATCGCCACCACCATGGTAACTTGAAACCACTCCCCGTCCCTTTTACCAACGCGCGGGTGTTGAATGACGAGTCCAGGTGGGGATGGTGGAAGGGCTCCTCTATGGTTACAAGGCGGGACTAGATCTCAACCAGGTAATAGAAGCTGTTGGCAAAGGCGCTGCTGGCTCTTGGTACGAAGCTGGCCTGGCTCTATAGCCATACGCAGTCTCTCATCATCATGAATCATTGGGCGAGAAGGAGCATCAACAATCTTGGACCTCGTATCGTGAAGAGGACCTTTGACCCCGGCTTCTTCGTTGAACATTTTATCAAGGGTCCGTTCTAGATGTGTTGATTGATATGGTTGTTTACGGAAAGAGGAGAGCTTGCGGAAGGTGGTGTGTTGAATGCAAGCCTTGCCTTGCAGATATGGGGATTGCCCTGAAGGAAGCCGAACGAATGAAATTGAGCTTGCCCGGCCTCGGTCTCGCACATCAGCTCTACGTTGCTCTCGCAGCACAGGTACTCCGGCACTGATTCCCGGTCTGGTGGCTGGTCTTTGCGTTGACATGCTGAGGGTGACAGGGACACGGCCGAAAGGGCACGCACGCTCTCCAGCTCGCGTTGGAGAAGCTGAACAACATGGAGTACCCAACCGAGTTTGTACCCAAGTCATCAGCGCCAAAGGCGCTGTAGGCTCAGAAAGTCTTGTTGCTGTAATGCCATTTAATTTCAATTTAATTTCGTTATCCCTTGTTTTTTTGGGTCAAAAGAGCCAAAGACGACGAAGAAGACGAGGCATACACACAAGCTCTCGCCCCCCCCCTTGGTGACCTCTCAAAGCTTTTCTGCACTCCCAACGCACCAGCCGTTTTTTCACGCTAGCAACCTCTAAGCATGGCGCTTGCTGCCGCCACCGGAGAAGCGTCACTCTCCCCCCTCCATCGAATCGCGAAAAGCGGTTCGTTTTCTCCACCCAAGCTCGGTTTCATTCTTGTCCACGTTGTTAAAAGAACGAGCTAATTTCCTAACCCTCCCCCCGGTCCTTCAAGGCGATGTGAAAGAACTGAAGGCAGCTTTGCGCAAGACCTCAAAGGCCGCAATAGACAAGAAAGATGAATGGCACTGACCTTCATCTCCCCGTTTTCTGTTACCACCTCTGACCGCTCCGTCATCAATATTTCGCACAACCCGCAGGGAGCAGACACCACTTCACGTGGGCTGCTTCGAGGGGCACTTTGGAGTCGTGAAGGCCCTCGTGAAGGCCAAAGCCAACGTCAACGCCCGAGACAAAAACAATTGGTTCGTACTTCTTCCTTCTAGCTCTAGCATGCTGTCCTTTGGCCGTTCAGTGTTCACCTATCCAATTCATAATTTTTGTTTATTTTTCAAAAAAAAACCAAAAAAACCAAAATATTCATAATAAATAATAGATGCAACAAAATGATTATACTAAGCAATAATTATTCAATTAATTCAAAACAGGACACCGCTTCATGCCGCGGCGTCTGGCCTTACAGCAGATCACGTGAAAGTGTGCGGGCTTCTTCTTGATAAGGGTACCCTGCTCTCGCCCCCTGCCCAAGAAGGTGCCGGCCTGGAGGATGGATTTAACGCGCTACGCCAGGAGCCGACGCATCAGCGAAGACGAACGATGGGTCGTGCCCGTTGCACTACTTTGTGCGCATGGACCCCAAGAACGTGACCGAGTTCCACAAGGTGCTCGAGCGCATGGCCGTGGGCGACTCCCCCGCCGAGCGCGCGCGCACCGTCAACACGCAGAACCGCCACGGCGAGAGCCCTCTCCACCACGCCGCCATCAAGGGCCGCGAACACGC
>CDFF01072291.1:7017-18358 GCA_000826265.1 Acanthamoeba culbertsoni | reverse complement strand
AGAGAACTTCCAGGGGCTCGGAGCCGATTGAACTTACTCCACGACAGAGGGTTGGTCCATCTGGCAAGTGCTGCTGGATGTGGTAGGCGGACTCCTTTCCTTTCTGCAGAATGGGCTAATTGCAATCGACAGTGGTAATGATCCTGCCTGCACTTTTGAGGACAAAGTGTAATAAGACATTCTGCTTATTAGGTGACTTGGCACCCTTCAAGGACTACCCTAAACTGGCTCTGGCACTCATTTCTTTACTTTTTGATGCTATCTTCATCACTCAGCATTATTGTCTCTATCGCAACAGGTAACCCCGTTTCTTAGCGAAGTGTCCATTCACTTATTGACTTGGTTGTGAAAAAAAAAAAAAAAATCCCAACAGCCACGCTATTAATCCTTCAATCTACGATGAGGTGGTGGAATCCGAGTGGGAAGGGAAGGAACGCGTTGATTTCTACTACTCAGTAAACGACAGGCCACCCCGAAGCAAATGGACCCAGAGCTATGATTCAGGATTTAGTGACGACGAATATGTGGTCCCTGTCTACAAATATGCTTCCCACGCTTCTGCGTGACACGCTTGCGCTTAAAGCCCCGTTTTGTCCAGTTTTCCCTTCTTTCTTTCCAGGATTTCAATTAATTTCTTCCACGAAGTCCAACAACACAGGGGCCACGTTTCTCACGAAGGTAGCAAAGCCATGTACCCTGCCACCGCTACAGGGGCCGTTACCCGTTGGAGTTTTCTGTGGCTTCAGAAGTTGCGCGTCGCGGAGCCACAGCTTGTATCCTGTAAGTACGTGCATGAGACCAGCGACGCTTTAGGGGGCAGTGGCGAGCAGGTTCACTCGCGTACGGGCATGTATGGCGTTCAGCTCGAACTTTCCTTGCCCAAGAAGGAACGCTGGCAAGTGGCCGTTACTCTTCGGGAGAAGCAATGGCGCATGCTATCTCTGTGTCTGGCTGATGTGGCTGCCTTTGGCGAGCGAATGGCAGGCCGAGACGCTATGTTTGCTCTTCACGTCCCCAGCAGCACGACGGCTCAAGACGCCCAGTTAAAGCTCAACATCCTCCGCGTACGTCAACCTCCTTGACGACGTCACCTTACGGTCGTCCTGAAACCCCTTTCTTGCTTTAGTCAGAGGTAGAGCAGTTGTACTGTCAAGTTGATTGGGAGCGGTGTTTCCTGACCGATGAAGACCCGCTATATCACTCTTTTTTGCAGTGGCAGGTGCTTAGCTGTTAGCTGGTTCACTTAAGTGTGATGCTTGCTAACTTGCTCATCATCTATGCACATCAAGATGCGGGAGCTTGTAAAGCAGGGCAAAGTCATCCGCCGCAAGCGTCCCATTTACTACTCCCGTAAGCAACGGCTTCTCGCCCCGGTCATGAGCCATTACAGACACACTATCGCCAAGTGCGTGCTGCTCAAGCAAGAGCTCATATTGGAGAGCGTTCCCAAAGACAGTCCTCTGCACGAGGCCGTGCTCTTGGGTCGAGCCTTCCTGGCCCAAGGGGCCTCGAGGGACGCCTCGAGCTTTCGAGTCTATGTCTTAGGTGCCTGTTGGGCGGAGGAGGCCGAGCGCACGCTCCAGCAGGCCTGCCTCATCACCCAGCACGCAGTACTGGGTGTATATGCGGTTCTCGGGCGCGTTCGATCGGTTCGGCCCGTTCTTCTGGGGGAAGACGGCCATGGAGAAGAACCATGGCTGATCGTCTGTCCAGAGTCTTTGGCTGTGAGCCTTGCCCACCAGGGCTTCCAGCTGGCAACTGCCATTGCCAACGAGCAAGAGCCCATAGAGGAGGACAGCGAAGATTGCATCACCATGCAGGCCAATGAGACTCCGCTGCGTTTCGGAGGGGCTTTCTCCGAGCTTGTAGGCGCGCGAGTGAAATGTCCTCTTACGGGACAGCCCTACGCCGAAGTGTACATCCTGCCACATATTGGTTTGAAATCCTCTTTGCTCCCCTCGGGGTTCATCGTCGGCGCTTTGCCGGATGAGGATTACGCTCGCATTCTGGAGACGTTGCGACGCGACCTCGAGCTGTTCCCCAGCCTGCGTGCCCACATGGTTCGTCTTGTGCCTAGAGAACTTCTCTCTTCCCACAGATGGGGATATTGATCGTTGTCTTGGTGGAGGGGCGTTGGGATACAGCTGTTGGAACCGAGCGAGAAGGGAACAGCCGATAGGCCAAGCTCTGAGGACGCCAGCCAGCTTCGTGATTCTGTGCTATGCGACGAGAGTGCAATCATATTTTGGGCCGCACCTACTCCAACCAGGCTGTCGTCAGATGGCATGTCTCAACGGAATACAACAAACAATCATTAATATAGAATTAATTTGGGTGTGGGTCCACGTTAGGTTATGAGTGTGTGGTGGCGCTGGTGGATAGCTGGTGTCATCCGTTTGGCCATGCGGCGTGTAGCGAATGGAAAGCGCAAGTTCGAAGCCTACTCGAGGATATGCGTGGGATCGAACCGGTTCTTCTCTACTCTCTTTCCCCTCCGCAATATGGCTCATTGGGCCGAGTCTTAATTGGCTACGATTGGTTGATGCAGTACTCATCACGGCAGCTTCTGCTACGCCTGCAAGACTTGGTTGACGACTGTTTCATCGATGCAGCCAACGTTAAAGGCATAGCCGCGCCATGGAAACCAAGGTAAATATTTCAGGCATCCGTATTGCTCTAGTCTCTCTGACCCTTAGGCATCATCGTCTCCGACAGCTTTACCATAGAAGCTGAGGCCGCAGAGGCTTTGGTTCATCTCTATCTAGCTATAGGCCACACGCTTCGAGGTGGGAACGGAGTCCCAAAAGTGAGCTGCACTTCATTCACACGATTTTTGCTTGCAATCGTTTCCGTCAGGCCATTTTACCGCGGACACGATGAGGGACGAGCTCTGGGACTGGATATTCGGACGTAGCGCTGTGGCCTTGGACCAGCTGCCCGTGAGCCACCAACCGCAGAGACAAGCCTTGGCCGCAGCCCAAGCCGAATTCCGCCGCTGGTATCGATCTCACACTATGGAATCGCACGGTAGTTTACGTTCCTCCTCTATTCGGGCTACAGGTTTCCCATGCAGATGCTCCTCGTACCCGGAACTTCCCCAGTGCGGCTTCAAACGCTTCTGAGCCTGTTCTACTATGTTGCCCTGCTGGGTCCATCGTTTTGCCCTCTTGTACGTTTTTCTTCTGGCTGGCTGTTTTATGACGGGTTACTTACACGAGGGTAACCTTGGCACCTCATCCAAAGAGGGTGCGAATAGGAAGCCCCTTCGGAACGAGCCAGATGTCTTGGTACCATTGTGCCACACAAGTTCCTTGCGTGCAATTAGAACAACCTTCACGACTTGTTTTTTTTTTTTTTATTTTTGGTTGTCCGTTGTGGTGGTCAAGGGATTATGACGTTCCGGCTGAGTTCCCGAGGGTGAATCTCGCTTTCGGGCCCCACCGCCTCCACCCCGACTTGTCTAGCTGCATGAGCAGATACTTTCCGCTCGTTGAGGTATCGCCAACCGTTGAGTGTTGGCATCCTGAGTGTCTGACTGATGGACGGAAAATCTGCACGTTTTTAAGGCATTGCGAACAACCAGGAACATGCGACAAGACACCAGAGTAAAAACATTACTTCATGATAGCTCTTCCGTTGTAAACAAAACTCAACCCCCCCCAAATCACCCAAAATACGCCTGTTCATGGCTTCAGGAGCAGATGATACAGATCAAGTCGCTCATCCTGTTTGCTCACATGCATGAATACGCGTCGCCATTCTCTACGCTTCCACCCGAGCTGGTGGTGCAAATTCTGATTCGCATCGAGCCGCCAGCCTTCGACTCCGAAAACGACATTCGCTATTTGGTTCGATTTCGGATGTTAAATAAAAATAAAAATAAAAATAATAAAAATAATAAAAATAATAAAAATAAAAATAGTTAGAGCTGACGAAACCCAAATACAGATTCTGATGGATAAGGTGTTCGAAAACGAGGTCAACATGGCAATGCTGGCCATTGCCAAAATTATTCACAACAACTCTCATCCTTACCACGCCTACCTACAAAGCAAAGTCCTTTTAACCTCCCTAAAACGGCAAGAAGCACACTGCTTTATCTTCCTTTTTAGGTTTACTTACTAACTAAGTACTGATACGAATTTAGGTATAGAGTGGCCCTAAAAAGCACTCGAGATGAGTGGCGCATTTGTAACGAACAACTCCTGCGCCGCGCATGCAAAGTACTGAAATTAGCCGAGAGAAGTTAATTTACCCTTCTCACCCTAAATCCCACTTTCAACTGGGAAGGTCATGCTGTGCGCTTTGCTCCCCTCTTTCCCAACCCTCGCAACCTATTTGTGGGGCTATTGTACCAACAGAGATCCACAAGCGGCCATCAAAGCCTTGCACAAGTTCTGGTTCAACAACATCGAGGTCCTGCCAGATCCGCAACGGAACAACAGGGCTGGTGCGACCCTCCCTAGGCAAGAATATGATGTGTACAGACCGCTTATCATTCATCACATTCAGGTCGCCGTGTAAGACTCAGAAAGGCTGCCATCGACGACAGGGCCTCTGCCCAATGGCAATATTTGTTGAATATCATCAAAGAGATAAGCCAAGCCAAGAGCCGCTCAGCACTGTGCCCCAGAGCACGCATCACCGTGTGCAAGGGCTATCCCCCGTGGGTCCTCCAAGTTCTGGACCTGATGGCAAAGTATTACGTCGAGGAGGAGAGAAGCCTTGAAGATGAGGGATCCGCCGCTTCACGAAATGATGCAGAGACGGAACGATCAATTCTTCGGAAATTTATGCCCGACATGCAGCGCGAGGTGGCTAACTTGGTGCGAAAGGGTTTAGGAGTAACTAAGCGTAGTATCCTGCATTCCATCATGGCTATCGTGAAAACGCTCCGGGTACGTTTTGATTGTAGTGCGGATGCATGCTTAACTAAGCTATCAGGGACAATAATGCTGAACGTGGCGCATCTCCAGGAGAAGGCACTGATGATAGGAATGGAGAGCGTGACGCGTGCGAGCTGGGATGAAGGGCTACTATTACAGAGCTTCTCCCCCTTCCTTGCACGCGCGGCTGGGGTAGATGGGATCGACCTTTTAGGTTGCATCGAGGGTGCCTCGCTTCCCGGGCCGCCTACCTTGCCGTTGATCTTGCCCTTCCATCCCTTAATACAAGTTACCGAGTAATGCGTTTTGCCTACCAGTAAACGTCGGCAACTAAAATGGCAAGTATTGGATGAACAGTCGCGCATGCGCGGATAAAAACTCGTGGAAAAATCGAAGGTGCATTAGGACAGAGCATCGATAGGTTTCTGCAACAGAAGGAGTGAGTCACTGGATGGCAACCCCTCGGGAAGCGAATGTTGCAGCTGTAGAGCTTGGGGTCAGAGAGGGAGCAGCATTTGTTCCTACAAACAGTCTTGTAAGCCCTTTACTCAACGACTTATATGAACTTACCATGGCCTACGCATATTGGAAGGTACGGTAGTGCTCGGTTGAGGCTTGGCGCATGATTATTATTAATCTTATTGTAAGGCGGGCAAGCACGAGGAGCCGGCTGTGTTTGACTTGTTTTTCAGAAAGAATCCCTTCAAAGGCGAAGTCACTGTATTTGCTGGCCTTGAAGAAGCAGTACTGCTCCTGCCCCTCCTCCACTATATACCCTCCTGCTTGGAGCATCGCTGACCACGCATCGTACTCACGAAATTCAGCTACGTTATGTAAAAAATCTGCGTTTTACAAAGGGGCAGGTAGACCAGTTGCGGACCAAGGTACAGGGACACACCACCTCATCCCCCTTCCTTTAGAGGTCTAGCAGAATTTTCATTTAGATTTCCACATCGTGACACAAGTGGGGCTTCAATTTGTGGGGATCCCCTCCTCTCATTAGTAGTTTTCGTGGTCTTTTGCCTCTTTGTTACCATAATTGAGGCTCCGTTGCTGTGCTAATAACTGCAGCTCTTCTAAAATAACCCCCCTCCTCCTCTCGGTGGCCAATGCCGTGTGGTCATCTCTTCTGCTAGCAGCTTACTACGACTACATAATCACGCTGCGTTTTTTTTTTCTTATCCTCCCCCGCACCAGGCCCTTCGCTACTGCCAAGACGATGCCTTCTACGAGTGGCTGTTAACGGTTGATGCTTCCAAGCTCAAGGTTAGCACTTCTCTCCTTTCTCCCTGCTTGCCTCGCACACATCTCAACAGCCGCTGTTACAGATTTATGCCATACCTGAGGGGACCCTGGTGTTCCCTCGGATACCTCTCATCAGAGTGGAAGGACCCCTCGCCGTTGCCCAGCTGCTGGAGACGACCCTCCTCACCCTCATTAACTATCCCACGTACCTCTTCGTCTGCCCTCCTTTCTGTTTCATAGGCTGATCTCCTACTCCCTGCTTTACCCCGTTTCAGACTTATATGTACCAATGCTATGCGCCACCGGCTAGCAGCGGGACCCAACAAGGTGCACACAACCAAGCCAACAGCTTGTCCGTTCATCGTGTCGTCGCGTACCCCCCGCCTTATATCAGCCGGCTGTTCTGGTTATGTCGACCGCTGCAGGTGCTGATGGAGTTCGGTCTGAGGCGAGCCCAGGGCCCAGATGGAGGCGTCTCTGCGTCAAGATATGCATACATGGGCGGATTTGACAGCACGAGCAATGTGTTATCAGGGCTCCTCTGGGACATAGAGACTCAGGCACGAAAATTACGCACACCCAATACCGCGCGTGAGGCTGAGTCGCCAACGTTCCTTCTTTTATGCAGGGAACGCACGCCCACTCCTTTGTCGAAAGCTTCTTCGACGATGTGCCTCTCCAAGTGAAGCATCTGAAGAGAAAAGTCGCTAGCGATAGCGCCAAGGCCGGCGAATCGGTTGCCGATGCGGAAGATGAGGACTTTGAAAAGGTGTCACTGCAGTGCCGCGAAGAGCTCGGATTTACCAACACGAGCACTGGAGAGCTGAGATCTTTCATATCTTATGCCATGTACGCCGGCGACCCACACAGACACTTGAGTCTCACTGGCCGCTTACACTCTCCGAACCGCTCTAACAAGTGCCTTCCCGTCGAATTGCCTGTGTTTGGTGGACACTTACGACACAATGAACTCGGGCGTGCCCAATTTCCTCTGCGTCGCCTACGCGCTTCACAAGGTAGACGAAGCCACGAAGAGCATTTCATCAGCGAATGTCTTTCCCCTGTCCTCTCTCGGGTTCACTGATTTCCTGTTCCATGAACGCGCAGTTTGGGTATAAGGCGGTGGGTATCAGGCTCGACTCTGGTGATCTGGCTTATCTCTCCAAGGAGGCTCGCAAGCTCTTCACGTAAACGCCATCTGCTTTCTTCTAACCACAGCCGGAGATGGTTACTAAATCCAAACCCTCCGTATAGCCATACAGCAGAACGACTCGGCCTCGACTACTTCAAGAGCTTCACTATTGTGGCTTCCAGCGAGATATCCGAGGACGTCCTCTATTCACTTAACCAGCAGGGCCACGAGATCGACATCTTTGGCGTTGGCACTCATCTGGTGACGTACCCTGTCCGCCTCCACCTAGGCCTCCTTTCTTTCAAACTCAAGGGGAAGTGGGCGTCCTTGTGCAGGTGACATGTCAGAAGCAGCCAGCGCTGGGCTGCGTGTACAAGCTGGTGGAACTCAACGGAGAAAACAGAATCAAGCTCTCAGAGTCTATCGATAAGGTTTCTGGCAGAAAGAGAGAAGAACCAGCTGGGACGAGTTTTTCTTTTCTTTTCTCTGACCGGCCACTGTGTGCAGGTCACGATCCCAGGACGGAAGGCAGCCTACCGGCTGTATGGAACGCGGGGTGGCCCGGTCATCGACGTGATGCGGCAGCTACCTAAGAGTCACAACGGTAAGGAAACCAGGGACAACACCGACAAGCCAGAGGTGAACAAGCGCATGCTGTGCTGCGACCCCTTCGACTCCAAGAAACGGTTCGCGAGGCTACGACGTGGCTCACCCCCCTTTACTCATTCGCCCACAGAATGAATAATTGACGAATGACGATAAACGCTCGTTGGTGCAGTGCCTATATCTCACCCACGAAAGTGGAGAAGCTGCATAAGCTCTACCTCAAGAACGGCAAAGTAATGCAGGAGCTGCCCACCATAGGTGACATAAGGAAGCGAGTGCTTGACCAGGTGGTGACTCTTAGACCAGGTACCCTGGCCAGAGACGTTTACCCTCCCCTGTCTGGCACGTGTGTTTGTTGACCGGGTGGGTGTGGCCCTACGCAGACCACTTGCGTCCCTTGAATCCAACGCCGTACAAAGTCTCGGTGACAGAGTCCGTCTTCCGTGACTTCCATCGCTTGTGGGAGAAGTCGGTGCCAATCAAGGACATATCCAACCTTAACCACAGTGGAGAAGAGTGATAGAGGTGCCAATCAACGAGGTGCGGCTGGGATTTTACAGGTATTTTTCAGGTAGAAAGGGCCTGGAAATTTTACAGGCACACACGTATTCACCTAAAGCTTGCCGCAAAGGATGGAGGTGTATGTTTATTGGTTTATTGTTTTGGCTCTCGCAGATTATCTGTCCAATATCTCAAGGGGTCACTCGCCGCGGCGCTCGTCTCCTTAGGTTCTCTGTGTGCTCCATATTCGTTTTCCTACCAGATCACACCCAATGGCAACGATGACATGAGTAGTTTCGATTGCCTCTTTTATTAGCGCTGCTGTCTCCAGTCATCGAGAAAGAGACCCGTCGCTTCCGGCAGAGACACGTGACGGTGTACCTGAACCTGCTTGTGGCCGCGTACTAGCGTACCAACATGGGATATTTACGCGAAAGGAGAGAACGAGGCGACTGAGAGCAGCAACATTGGTTGCCGCTCACCGTGGAACACACACCAGAGGACACACTTGAGACGCCGCGTCGGTCCATTGGCCAGGGACGGGTCTTGAGTCACCTATATAAGGAGGACCTCTCTTGGCTTTTTAGATACTTGTTGTGTTCGCGCTGCTTCTCTCAGCTACAGTGCCTAAGCAAAAGCAGTAGCATTAGTTGTAGTTCCTGCTCCTTCACCCTCTTCCTAGGAAGCCAGATAACCGCCAGACGGATACGCCGACACCCCCTTGCTCAACCTTCCGCCATAAACCTGAAAAGACAACAAGACACCCCAAAGACTTGCAAAGGCTTGAGCATGCAGGAAGCAGGATCGGGTTCGCCCAGCTTTGCCACGTCTGCTGATCAAGGGCAAGCGTGGCCCAACAATGGAGAGCTCGCCACATCTTCGCAGCCACTGGTGCCCGCACCCGGCGTTAACTTCAGATCGGTGGTATCGCTTGGGCATGCTCTGCTCAAGGGAGACTCCAACATTCACAGCCTCCTGCAGTCTCTCGCGGAAAGAGGAAAGACACGCCATGAAGACCGAAAGAAGAGGAAACGAGCTAAAAAGGAAAAGAAGGAGAAGAAGGAAAAGTCGTCAACCTGGTCGGCTACTTCCTTCTCATCACTGTCTGCGCCCTCCCCTGCACAGGCGTCCGAGGCGAGAGATCTCTCTTCGGAGTCGGGAATCTTGACCAACGTGCGGAAGTCTCCCAGAACTAAGCGCACGAGAAGCATCTCCGACGCCCGAATGTATACTTCAGCCGATGACACTCTGGTAGGGCGTCGTCCAGAACGAAGCCAGAGCGGTGAAGGCAGGCCCAGCCCTCGCAGCAAGGACGTGATCGTGAGAAGTCACAGCGCGTCTACCTCGGCTGCTCTCACTCGGGACTCTTCCATTGCGTCGGCAGGAAAGACCAAGAAAGCAAACAGCACGGACCCATCGCCTTTGGTCTACCACCACTCGGGCTCAGCTATCCCCGTGAAGAAGTCTTCCAGGCCTCGCGGCCGCAGCTCAAGCGTATGTGGGATCTCAGCCAGTAGTCGAATTCGGCGAGCTTCATCCCCTAATGCTGCTCATCACCCCACGATGCTGAACTCCTACCCGCCCACTGCCGTATCTGGGGCTTACCCCACACGTGCCCGTTCCCACTCTCTGGCCCCTCCATTGAATGGACAGCCTGTGCCGACGTCGCGTACTTCGCTCGTTGCCACTGGCCACAACCAAGAGTGCAGGCAGACCAGAACCATCAGCGCACCCACCCTGCCGCTTCACAGTGACGCTGCACTTTCAGCGCCCAATAGTGATATGGCAATGACTCTTGAGGACGCCGAGATTGAAGCCCTTCTCGCTGGGGTTGAGTGTTTTGCGCCTTCTCCTTTCCTCTCTCCTGTGGCGAGTGTATCCGATTCGACCTCGACCTCCCCCGTCGCCATGTCTCTCGTGTCGTCTGTAGATCAGCGCAGGCCGTCGTTGGATATCATGCAGATAGCGGACACGATGCAGCGCGTTACCATCGAGAACAAGGACGAAGAGTTCGACCCGATGCGCTTCCTTGACCTGGAAATCGCCTCCACACAGCAGCAGCTGGCCCATTCTAGCCCCTCCGCTCCTCTGCTTCAGCCTCGGGCTGAGGCGCATTCTCAGCTTCATCCTGCCCAGCCACGCCAGTCGATGCCTTCCCATTTTTCAGGATCTCTTGAGCGGACGATCGCTCACCCTCACCCCTTCCACATGGGAGCGCCGGCCGCACATACGGGTTACCAAGACTCGTTACCGACCAGCTGTACCAACGACTTGGGCTACTTCTCGTCCCTGCTGCTAAAGGAGGACGATCAGCAGTTCAGGGAGCTTTTCATGGCCGTGGACGGAGCGCCGTGCTCGGCCGAACCTCTTTTCATGAGCCACAAGTAATGGGGGGCCCTATCAATAATTGTCTAGTGGCTGCCACCTTCACGCCAGCTGAGACAGCTCAAGCCAGCAGCACCGCCTCGCAAACGCTCAGCAACCTTTCAACCCTGTACATGTACATAAGAAGTCGACTGTCGCGGCTGCCCTTGTAAAGCATACCAATATTTATACATAAACGCCAACCTCCCTACTCCTTTTAAAAACGATGTTGCTGTTGTGTACACCACGAAAAGAATGCATGGCCCTTGAGATGGAAGGCAGTCTTCGGGTCTCCCTCTCGGCTCCTCGCATGACTGTTGCCCTCTTATTTGGGCACAGGCCAGCCCTTGCTGCTCTCCTGTCCAACATAGTCCCGAATCAACCCCACAAGGCGCGAGCAACTCGGCCGAACCATCCGCTGCTGGGCGCGTCATCGGACTGAGCCTTGTTGAAGTCTTGGCAGACGATCTTGCCCTTGTTTCCGGTATCCTGTGTCCTCTCTCGCTGCAAGTACTGCGGTGATGCGTTTTCCTTGTCATCCAGACCGGGCATCGAACTGACGGCCTGCAGCAAGCATGACAGAAGTCAACGTCGGCAGTAAGTGTTG
>CDFF01072290.1:31475-59008 GCA_000826265.1 Acanthamoeba culbertsoni | reverse complement strand
AAATGGTTATTCAGATGCAGATTGGGCTAGTGATAAGAGTGATAGAAAATCTATCTCTGGATATGTGTTAACCCTTGGGAGGTGGACCTATTGCATGGGCATCTAAGAAACAACAAGCTGTAGCTACATCAACATGTGAAGCAGAAATTCATGCATTATCACAAGCTACAATTCAGGCACTTTACTTACATAGACTTTTGGAACCATTACATATTCTTTTATAGCCTATCCAAATTAAATGTGATAGTCAAAGTGCAATTGCTGTGACTGAACGTGAACAACGTCAGTCCTTTCACTCAAATCTTAAGCATCTACGTGTGAGACATTTACATATTGCAGATAATATTGCTAAAGGATTTATTCAACTTGAATATTGTCCTACAGAGGAGATGCTTGCAGATACATTTACTAAAGCTCTCCCCATCTTCAAGTTAAACCCTCTTAAGAAGTTCCTTGATCCAGAGCAATCACTCGTCAGCGACTGGGAGGGTGTTGGAGGAATCTCAAACGAATGATGACTCTAAACAAATTTATTAAAAATAACTAAACTAAATTTCAGCAAAATTTAATAGAAACTATATTTGGAAGTCAATATTGCTATGTATACGGAAGTAACAGTATAATAAACAAGTCCCACGCCAACAAAAAGAAATTGAATGATCTGGAGAGAAAATGCCCCTGGCCTTTCAAGTTGTTGCGAAGGGACTCTTAGGGTTTTGCGACTTTCTTTCACGTTGTTGTTGTTGTTGCGGTGGCACGGCTGCCGCCGAGTTGGGGGCAAAACTGCTGCTTCTTCTACGACTGTGGCCAAACGGTTTCTTGTAGCATTTTTCCAGGGACGGTGTCCGGTTTATATATTGCTTCGGCCTTTTGCACTGTACCACCCACTATGAAGATGCGCACGCCCTCCGCCTACCCTTTGGCCTTCCTCGAAGCGGTACTGGTGGTCGTTGGAGGAGTACTCTGCTGCGCGGTCGCATCGTTCGCCTCCCCGGCGGCACAAGCGGGAAGCGAGCAGTATAACTCCGAATGGCTGGTGGCAGTGGGCAAGGAGGGCTTCGATACGGACTTGCTTGCTGTCCTTGAGGACATGGGTAACCACCTCAACCAACGCTTCGGCATGAGAGAATGGTTCGACGTGCCGGCCTTGAGGGAGTCCCGTCGACGCCATGCCAAGAGGATGGTCACAGGCGGCGACGGAGAGGTTGCCAAGACGTGGCGCATCCAAGCGCACAATGAAGCGCACGGACTCATGGCGCTCGAGCTGGGCAAGCACATGATGGTCAAGATCACCATCCCCAAGTCCATGCGCGCGCGTGAGGAGGAAATCATTGGTACGACCACTAGTAGTAATTTCACTACGTAGACCACGACTTACTGCCATGATGCGCCCTTCCAGGCTCGTTGCGTGCTAGGGAGTGGACCGAGTTTGTCGAGCCCAACATCGCCGTGCGCGCGGCTCTGCTATCGACTCAAACTCTCAACCCGTCCTCAGCCATTTACCCGTGGGGCCTCGACCGCATTGACCAGCGCGATCTGCCCCTCGACGAGATGTACCACTACCCGGCCTCTGGCGGCCGCAGTGTTCGCATCTACGTTTTTGGCACGGGTGTCCTCACCACCCACCAAGGTGCCACACATCGCTCTGATCCGGCTCAGCTCTTGTTAGCGCGAAGGGAACTAACTTGGGCGATGTGCAGAGTTTGGCGGTCGGGCGACCTTCGGCGTTAACGTCGTAGGTGATGGACTAGACGGCGACTGCAATGGTTCCGGCACTCAAATTGCTGGCGTCGCAGCCGGGTCCACTGTGGGCGTAGCCAAGGCTGCACATGTGGTGGCGGTCAAGGTGGCCGATTGCTCTGGCAGCAGCAAGACCATGACCATGTATCAAGGAGTCCAATGGGTGATTGACGATTGCCGCGCCAACTTTGCAGACTGCATCATCTTGAACAGCCTCGATGGTGTAAGTGGGTAACACTTGCGGTTTCTCGTTGTTTCATCTCACTGATCTCTTTCCTTGCAGCTCGTGACTAGTGACACCGCGGGCGCGATGTGGGCAGCGGCCTACGATCATGGAATCACTGTGGTGAAGGGGACTGGTGACCATAACGTGAGCGCGTGTTTGACAACGTTTGGACCATCGCCCCACATTATAACAGTTGCCTCCAGCTCCATTAATGACTCGAGCGCCTCCTTGGCCAACCTTGGCTCTTGTGTGAGCATGTTCGCTCCGGGAGTCGATGTCGTCACCTCAACCGTGGGCAACGACTCGACCTATGCCGTCCTCTCTGCCTCCTACCTAGCTGCCGCTCACGTGGCGGGTGCAGCGGCGCTCTACCTCGGGGCAAGAGATGCAGTGAGTCCGAGACTGGGTCCATCCGAGGTGGCCGGCGCCATCTACGCGAGCGCATCAATCAACAAACTCACCATTGGCGACAACACTGGTAACGGAAGTTCACCAAACAGGCTACTCTACTCGCTGGTCAACCAGGGCGATGTCCCCACCACTGCCCTCGCCGCTTGCGGTCTCAATGGCAACAACTGCACCACCATAAACGGCTACATTCCGTTCTCCTCCGATGAGGTACAATTTTAACTCCTAAGTGTTGTTGCTCTGTCACCGCCTAACTGCCTGGCCTCCGCGAAACGAGCAGCAGATTCTTGTGACTAGCAGCAACATCATGCTGCTGGACAGCTCCATGGCGCGCCAGGGCTACTTTCAGGCGTGGCTGACGGGTTCGTCGTCCGCCTTTGCACTGCAACTGCAGTACTACAACAATGCCAGTGGCGCTTGGGATACCATTGCTGCCACTGCCAGAGCTGAAGACAATTGGATCCAGTACTCCACCGCCGGTACAAGCCTCGTTGTATGTGTTGAGTGAGTGGATGCCTCCGAGTGTGTGGTGAGTGGCCATGGGCAACACCTGTGTGCAATGTGTGCTCTCACTAAGCTTGCCCGTTTATAGCCAAGGGAGTGGGTTCCTACAGGTGGCAGATCGTGGCAGACGCGCGTGAGAGTGGTGCGTACAGTCTATCATACCAGGTGCCGGCGCCATTACCATCACCGAGCCACTCGCCATCTCCGTCTCCATCTCCATCTCCATCTCCATCTCCATCTCCATCTCCATCTCCATCTCCATCTCCATCGCCTTCACTGCCGGCATCATCATCAACTCCAGAGTACAGTGGAGCTGAAGCATTGGCTCCTATGCCATTCTGGCTTACATCTACATTTGTCAGCATTTGGGTGTAATCCAAAGCTTTCCAGGGCTGATCCTTCCTGGCACCTAAACAATTTTCATTTCTTTTGACGGCAGCTATTTGCCAATAAACTCAGAAAAAGCCTGCTGCATTCTGGGTGGCCACTGACATGCATGCCTCTTCCATATAATGAGCACACACCAATGGTTGCCCCTTGAAACTACCATATAGCTGCAAATACCACTTGGCAAAGCTATTACAAGATCTGAGACTAGGCCAATATTAAAATTTAAAAAATAGTAATATGAACCTAAAAATTATTGGTTTACTTTGCAATAAAGAATCAATCAATAAATTAATATAGTTTTAATGGTATCCCACATTAAGGTGGTCATTGATATAAATAAAGATTGAATTTTAGCCAAAAACTTATATAAAATAAATCCTTTAAATTTTGTTAAGTTTATTTCAATTATATAAAAACAATCAAAAAATAAAAACATATTTACTTGTAGTTTAACATATCAGTATCAAGAAAAAACTTATGTTACATATAAAATAAAAAAAACACATGTTTAGGTATATGCAAGGTTTGTTGCTATGGCCACATGATACACAAGGCAGCTTGATGATATAATACCATTTTCAAAAAAAAAATGTCATTGGCATTTTTTGAAAAATGAATTTTGTACAAGATAAACAAAAAAATAACTGTAATAATATTTAAACAAAAAAAACTGAAAATCTTCTAATTTTGTATATCACATTTAAAAAAACATAAATACTAATGTGCATTGATCAGCAAAAAACTAATGATAAGTTAGGAAAATTTCGATTTTCTTTTAATTTTTTTTATCTTTTCAATAATTTTGAATATATCCCAATTTTCACTTTCTTTGATAGAATCAATGTAAAAAGTACCACTAGCACTTTTTTGTAAAAATGGTGTTATATGCTAAGCTGAAAAGGCTTGTAGCTTAACTAAGATAAAAGATTGATGCAGATTTTTTATCTTTCTTTCTCTCTTTTCTCTCTTTTTTCTTTTGGCCACAGCCCATATAGGCTTGACATTGTTCTTGACGACATATCCAAAGGTGATGGAAGCGTGGGAGGGTGCCGCCCACCTGCACCTGATCCCGCACGGGAACGCGCCCACCGCCGATTTGCCCGTCCCAAGCACATCCGAGCGTATGGGCCTATCATTCCCTTTCATAGGATTTTGCTTCACCGGTGCTGAGATCCTTTTCTCTCTCTCTCTCTCTCTCTCTTCGCTTGAAGGAATCTCACATTGCCGCACGGATTCGTGCTTCACGACTACACCGAGAAGAAGAAGGATGTTCAAACATTTCTACCTCAACGGAAATCCGGTGTCGGAGGAACAGAAGAGAAAAATCGTTGAAAATTCCGTCGCATGAAAATGTACAACAGGACGATTTATCTTATGTTAGGAAAGCATCTGGATAAATGACAACTTGCTGTCACTATAGGGTGGATATCTGATATAAGACTATTAACAAGAGTATTTCTCAAACTTGGACATAGAGATGAGACGTTACCTGACGGCGAGGTCAAACTTGGTAGTCTTGTGAAGCACACTCTTGTGGTGTGAGAAGACATCGAAGGAGGCCTGACCGTGATAAGCTAGCAAAGAAGGATAGTCATAAGCAATCCGCAAACTCAGCCTGCAGATACACCCCCCCCCCACAAATGACGATGTACGGGTACTCACCTCCCATGCCACTGTCCCCCACTCCGCCGAATGGAAGAGAAGGGACCAAGTAATGCATAAGCGTGTCATTTATCAGAGCACCGCCAGACGTAGTCTTCCTAATTGGTCAAAGCACCGCAGCGTGAGCGAGTGTGACGACCACGAAGGCGGCAGTGTGGAGAGTACTGTAAAACTTCGTCCACGTTTGTGTTGTTCTTAGAAAACAGGTAGAGCGCCAGTGGACGCGGCCTGGTCGCCACACCATTCGCGATAAGCAAGAAAGCAATAAAGAATGAACGTAAGAAAGAACCAGAAATATGCAAAAAAATATTATATATCGCACCGACTGTTAATGAAGTTGATAGCCTCGCCTATGGATGTGATGACAAAAATAGGGAGGATGGGGCCAAAGATTTCATCCGTCATCATCTTCGTCTCGAGTGGGCCTCCCCTGCCTGCGGGCGCGTACAACCAAAAAATAAGGAGAGTCCCATACGAAGGAAAGAAAGAAATTATAAAAAAAAGGCGCAGATAATAAAAAATAGACGCACCCTGTTTCATCCAACGTCCCTGGAACAGGACAAGGGTGGGCGAAATGTAGAGCTCGTCCTCTACCACTTCGCCCCCTTTGTCGTTGAGAATGCGTATGCCTTCCTCCTCGCGCTCACGCACCTCGTCCAGGTAACCGGCCAGGCGCTTAAGGTGGTTCTGCGAAATGATGCGCGAAAAGTCCTTGCTTTTCTTGGGATCCTCACCGTAGAACTCGCGTATGACCTCCTTCATCCTCTCTAACACCTGATCCTTCACGTCCTCATGCACCTAGGGTGGGCGCGCACACTACTCAGAATGCTGCTGCTGCTGCTGCTACAACACATCGCCCAAATATATTCTGTCGACACGCGTACGAGGAGATAGTCAGGAGCGATGCACGTCTGTCCGGCGTTCCAGAACTTGCCCCACACCACTCGACGGACGGCCGGATCAAGGTCCACCTTGTTGTCAATGATGCACGGGCTCTTGCCTCCTGTACACAGGCCCAGCGGCATTCATTCACATCACACGCGAGCACGGTGAGTGACTGGTGGTGTGGAAGGTGTGATAAATCGAACTTGGGTCTCGTAACGTACCTAACTCCAGTGTAACTGGGGTCAAGTGCTCCGCGGCTGCGCGCATGATAATTTTGCCCACTGAGTGCGCATTTGTGTATTTAGAGAACTGCGGCAATCTCCCCTCAAAATAATAATAATAATAATAATAATAATAATAATAATAATAACAACAACAACAACAACAACAAATGATAGCAGAAAAGCCACGCTTACCCGAAGTGCTACCGGTGTAGAAGATATGATCGAACTTGTGGCGAAGGATGGCAGAGGTCTCTGGCACGCCTCCCTCGACTACTGTGACTGCCTCCTTATCAAGATACTGAGGAATAAGCTCAGCCAGCAGGGCTGAGGCATGCCTGGCCACCTCCGATGGCTTCACCAGCACCGCATTGCCGGCAGCCAGAGCGCCCTACCATGAAAACGTTGGATACCACCGCACACACATATGGACCCGCATGAGCAGCTGCAGCAAACAACATAGGCAGAAATTAGGCCGGGTTGACGCATACGACAAGAGGTGCCAGGCACAGCCCAATGGGATAATTCCATGGGGCTATGATGAGTACCACACCTAGGAGGAGGGCGGAATAAGAAAAAAGAAGAACACCAAACAAAAACAAGCTTGCACTCAACTCAACATGTCCCGGTAATACAAGAGAAGAGCAGAGAAAAGAAAAGAAGAGAAGAGAACACGTGCCAAGTGGCTGTTTGTGGATTTCTGAGGACGAGAGGCCCTTCATTTGAGAAAGTGGCGTGGTGACTCGTTGAGGATGTGCCCATGACTGGTGGAAGAGAGAAAGCGTAAGAAACGTAATTGTACTGCGGTCTCAGGCCAATTGATGGTACACCTACCTTAAGGTTACTGATGGCAAGGTCGACCTCGGAGATAGTGGAGCTCACCTCAGAGAGGACGGTCTCCATGCGGCAGCGCCCCAGATCTTGATGGAGAGCTTCCACGATACGCTCTTCATTGCTGGCCACCATTTCTCGGAGGGCCTTGAGCTGATCTGTTGAATGTTCCCATTCCGTCACAAAGCACCAATCATCTGTCAGACAGGAACACTTGCGAGTGAGGCAAGTGAAGAAGAAGGAGTAATATACCCTTGCGCCATTCCAGGGAAAGGGTCTTGCCCCGACTGAAGGTTCGCCGAAGTAAGTTGATGGAGCGGCTTATAGCGGGAAACTCTTCGTCCAACTCTTCGTCCTGTTGCGGTAGATGCGTTAGGAAATGGCTGGCCGTAAACTTCTAGACGACATGCCGTCATATTACCAGTACAGAGTTGTCAACCTCTTCCGCCAACCCAACCTCTGTGCTGCGTGTAGTGTCCTTTTTCTTCTTCGTAGTCTGCTTCTTTTTCTTGTTCTTTTTCTTCTCGTTGATGCGTTCTTCACAACTCTCGCTGGACGAGCCTTTAGCAGAGGTGCCTTTGTCTTGGTCCGGCCCGGCCTCCTCCTCTCTTTGCTTCTTTTTCTTCTTTTTCTTCTCAACGTTGGCAATTTCCTCAGGGAGGCTCTCGCCAGCTGAGCTTTCTTGTGTCTCTTTATTCTCGCTTTTTGTCTCGAGCACTTCAGTTGTAGGTACGGTAACCTCGCCCAGCGTCGGCTCTTGCATCTTGTGGTGATCCTATGTTACTGCGAATTAGTTTGTTGGTGATTTTTTTCTTTTCCCAACGAGTTTTCTTTCGCCGTAAAAGCGCGATTGCATCGGGCCAGTTTTTCTCCGAACCAATGGCCGTAAACAAACAAGGAATCTCTGCCAGCCTTCGGTTCAGACATATGGTCTTTATTTTCTTTTTCCGTTTTCTCATGATCTCTGAAACGTGGCAAGTGGACACGAATGGGGACATCTATCTTACACGTTGTCGGCCAGGTGGGCCTGCTGGTTGTCCAGCCAGGTCTCGATGCTGTGGCACACCTCAGCAGCGGTAGGTCTCTTGTGCGGCTTCCGGTGCCAGCAGGCCTGCATGAGACTCAGGAAGTTCTTGGGTGCGTTGGGCGGCGCCGGAGGCCGCTTACCCTCGACAATCTCGAGGGCCACGCGCGCCATATTCTCGCCTGCGAAGGGTTGTTTGCGGGTGGCGACCTCCCACATGACGATGCCCAGCGAGTAGATGTCGGCCTTCTCCGTGTAGCGTTCACGCCTGACAATCTCGGGCGCGATCCACGCGGGCGTACCACAGCGGGTCATCGTCGCGTTCTCCTGCTTCATGCGCGCCATGCCAAAGTCGGCGATCTTGGCGTTCCACGAATCGTCAATCAGCACATTGGACGACTTGAGGTCGCGGTGCAGGATCGCTGGCTCCTGCGAGTGCAGGTAGGCCAGGCCGAGTGCGATGCCGCGGAGCATGTTGAGCCGCATGGCCCAGGTCAGCTTGACCGACCCGTCCGCCAGTACATCGTGCAGCGACCCGCGCGGGATCCACTCGGTAACGATGCACACGTTGGGCGCACGTACGCATGCGCCGATAAATAGCACCACGTTCGGGTGGCGCAGCTCGGCCAGCAGCGCAGCCTCCTCTCGGAACCGCAGCATCGTCCGCTCGTCGAGCTTCTGCTTGACGAAGCGCTTCACCGCCACGTCGATGCCCTTCCACCGGCCCCGCGAGACGAACCCAAAGGTGCCTTGACCCATGACCTCCTCCTGCACCGCGATGTCCTTGTAGTCGATGATCCACCTACATGCGTTCGAGCTCCCTATGAAAGCGTGCCGCTCCGCATGGCCCAGACGGCCGCGCTCGTCCGAGCCACCTGACATGAACGAGTCTTGCCACCGGTCCTCCAGGCCGTGCACCCGCAGGCCCAGCACCGTCAACTCCGACTTCGACCTGCCGTCTGACGACACCAACTCGATAGGCCCCATCTTCACGAACCGCTGACTGCACCACTCTCCGTCGTCCGTGGTGTCGGCTTCCTCGCCCTCGCCCTCGGCGTCGGCCTTCTTGGACTTGCCGGCGTACACCGCCTTTGACCCGGGGCGGAGGGCATCGATAACGGCCTCGGATACGAGCACGCGACCGCCCTCGGCGCGCAGCGTGAGCTCTGTCGCCACGCGCACGGCGTCGCCCTCGTACTCGTACCGATTCGACATTGCGTCGCGCGTCCGCGTTGCACGTCCTATGTGCACGCCCATACGCACGCGCAGGCCACTGTACAGCATCGCGTTGTCCGCACTGTCGTTGTCTTTCGACTCGGCCGCGGCCTCCTTGGCCTTGAGCAGTTCCTTGGGCCAGTCGGCCTTCACCAGCTCTCGCTGCACCTCATCGCACCTGGCAAAACATAAACATAAATGGATTGGTTGTGCGTGTGTGTGTGTGTGTGTGTATATATATATATATATTGTGTGTAGGTGGGTGTCGGTGTGTGAGCTCGACCAGTCGCATCACACGACGCAGAAAAGAGCATATGGAATGTCAAGCATGCGAACCAGCGGAGAGCGTCGATTGGACGCACGAAGACGAGGCAGAAGTAGCCCTCGCCGGCGGCCACGTTGCCGCGCAGGAAGACCGACTCGTATCCGCGATGGCGCCTGAGCACGCCCCTGAGGAGTTTGTTGTGGATCGTGATGGCCTCGCGCATGGCGTGCGGATGAGCCTCCCAGAGCTTCTCGGCATGCGCCACGTCGGTGAAGACGATTGTGAGAGGGTCTTCGGTGGGCGGCGCCGGGATGGCGGGTCCCTGGTGGTGGTGGTGGTGGTGTCGAGTGACGCCGCCACCGGTCGCGTAGGAAGCGTCGAGGAGAGAGGAGGCATTGGAGGACGAGGACGAAGCGCTATTGGTGCCGGACTTGTAGTAGCTGGTGCCGTAGGACGAGGACGAACTAGTGCCCGTGGTGCCGTCGGTGGCGAGTTCGGAAAAGGCCGAGAGACGCGACATGACCTCGAGAAAGGAGGGACGTCCGGAAGGATCCTGACTCCAGCACTCGCGCATGAGCGCCTCGAAGTCCTCGTGCCGCACCTTGTGCTCGGCCTCGTTGTCGGATGGGCGGAGGGCGTCGCGAATGACGCCGACCGCAATGGCCGCGGCGGACATCCCGTGGTAGGGCTGCTCCCTGGTGATCATTTCCCACATAATAATTCCGAATGCATAAACCTAATTTAAAAATAGGAAAAAACTGAATTCTTCGCCCTTGAAGACAATATAAAATTGGATCTCTCTGATAAAAGGGATTATGTACGTCAACGGGCACGTAGTCCACGTCAAGGCGCTCCTCGAGCACCTCTGGGGCGGTCCAATGGATCGTGCCTGGATTGAAATAGACCCCGTAAGGCGCGTGCAAAAGAGGAGTGAGTGGACTACGAAAGAGCGGAAATTGGGGAGTAGGCCGGTGAGGTCCCCCGGTCTCGGCCGTACCTTGCAGTTCATCGCCAGTCGCGCGCTTCAAGTCGTCACGCAACTTGGTGAGGCCGAAGTCGCTGACCTTGAGGTTCCATTTGGCATCGAGCAGCAGGTTGAGCGACTTGAGGTCGCGGTGCACGATGCCCGACGAGTGGAGGAAGTGCATGCCCTTGGCCGCCTGGTAGGCCATCTTCATGCACAGCGGCAGAGGAATGGCGGGGACGAGCTCGTTGTGGAGAAGATCGTACAGGGATCCGAGCTCCATGAGCTCCATGACGATGCACATGCGAGGCGGCTTGGTGGACGCCGCCATGAAGAGGACCACGTTCGGGTGGCGCAGGGCTGTCATGACGCTCACCTCCTGCCGAAAGTTGTCCCACGTCGACCGTCCGGCGTTGTGCGCCGACATGACCTTGACGGCCACATCGGTGCCCTTCCACACGGCGCGGTAGACTTCGCCGAAGCCGCCGGCACCCAGCTGGCAGCCCATCTCCAGCTCGCTCATGTCGATCTCCCAGCTGTTGGTCTCGCGACGGCGGCGCCGAGTGAGAAGCAGCGCGACGAAGATGAGCAGGATGAGGAGCACGAGCAGCGCCGCGATCGGCAACGACACGCCAAGCGCGATGGCTAGCGTGGTGCTGACCGATTCCGAAGACGAGGACGACGTGTCGTTGATCGGCGCGCAGAGTCTCGCGCTGTCGGTGCCGGCCACCGTGCAATGGCACACGCCCGAGAGGCAGTAGCCGTTGCCGCTGCAGAGAGAGCCGTCCTGGGCTAGACACGACCGTCGCGAGAGCGAGGAGACCGTGATGCGTCCCGTGTCGATCGAGGTGACGTTCTTGGAAAGCGCATCGAGCAGGACGGCGTTGACGTTAACGCCGTTCCTGAACAAGTCGGTGGCCTGGCTCTGGACCATCGTGAAGCCGTCTTTGCCGGCCAGCACGATGTAGTCGATGGAGGCTACGGCGTAGGTGGCGTCAAGCTGCAGACGGGCCCACACGCCCGGGCTGGTCTCGACACTCACATCAACCACCCGGAAGCCGATTGGCTCGTCCGGATTCCAGGTGAACCGTAGGCCAGAGACCTGTAGGAAGCAGCCCGCGCCGGAACCAAGATCCTTCGTGGTGTCGTTGGCGAGCGAGAGACCGTTCTCCAGCGCCGCGAGCAGAACGTCGCCCCGGAGACGGAACGTGTAGAGCTCGTTGGTGCCAAAGGGGAACGCCGTCTGCTGCATGCCCAGTGTCACCGGTCCGGCCGGGAACCCGTCGGCAATGGATCCGGCGTTGAGGAAGCCCACGGGCACGTAACTGCCCCAGGTGGCCACGGCAAACGAACGGAGCGAGTCGGCGCTCCAGTCGCCGATAAGGCACTCGCTGAAGAAGCACTTGGTGGCGTAGGTCAGGTTGACGGCGGTCCAACCGACCGTCTGCGAGAAGTTGGCCTGCAGCTGTGCGTAGTTAGCGGCCAGCTGCGTCTGTACCGCGGGGTCGGCGACCACGCTGTCATCCAAGAGCACGTCGTCGCCCGACCAGCTTGTGATGACGCCGTTGTCGTCGAACGTCACGTCGAGCACCCCCATGTACCGTCCGTAGGTGCCGGTCGACACCACCACCACCGGCTGGTTCCAGTCGGTGTCCCGGATCATCGGATACGAGCCCACGGAGCCTGCCGAGATGTCGCTGGGCTCGTTGGTCTGCAGTTGCGAGACAACAATGAGGATGTCGATGCCGGGTACGTTGGTCAGCACGAGCTCGGCCGTCTCATTGCTGCTCACCGCAGCGATGATCTTGTTGGCGCCATTGTTCACGAGGGACATGATGGCGACTAGTAGCGCTCGGGCCTCTTCGGTCGCCTGTATCTGTCTCGGGTCGATCATCATCACCTCCAGATTCTCATTAAGAGTGCCGGCGAAGCCGACCTTCTCTCCCGAGGGGAAGATCTTAATGCCCCACTTGGCTATGTGGGTGCCGTTGGTACGCGTGTCGCCGTTGTACCCCTCCAAGTTGCTCACAACGAACTGCATCGCCGGTCGGGCTGCCATTGCCACCCCAATGAACTCGGCGATCGTCTCAGCGCGAAGGATGAAGTCCTGGATTTGGAAGGACACCATATCATAGCCCAACTGGGCTAAGTAAGAGGCGATGAGGGAGGGACCGTAGACGTAGTAGTAGAGGGACGTGGCCAGCATGCTGCCTGCGTCAACGAGCAGGACATTTTCTGCACGGGCTCGCTCGCTGTCGATGAGGGTCGACATACGGGCCATTCCTCCGTAACACGTTGGTGCACCCCACGAGGTGAGATACGAGTCGTTGACGGGCCGGCAGTTGCCGCCGTAGGGATCAATGGCACCCACGGCGGCGTAGGTGTTAGCTGTGTGCAGGAGCGTCAGGTTGAAGCTTCCTATATATCACGTGAAGTTTAGTTAAGGCCTCATCTCCATGCTATATCGTGGAGCGCTAAAATACCAGTACAAAAATTGTTGAAGGTTAGGAGAAGTGCAATGATGGTCGTAACTGACCATGTCCAGGGTCGCACCATGCCGCGTTGTTGTTTTGTTTGCGCCATGTGTATTTAATTAATATTGAAAACAACAAACCGTTTATCGCCTGGGGAAGACTTTTCCCTGTTCGTCGCTCCCGAGGAGGGAAAATAGCCCTTAATTCGGCCCGGAATAAAGAAGTAAGTAAAGCTTGTAACCGCCAGCAGCGATCCTTTCATTCGCGTTTTCAGCACAAACTGGGTTCTGGGTTACTGGCCATCGGGCTTCAGGGCCATCACGCGCACCGCTGCGGCGTAGGCGTTCACATCGAACTGCAAACCGCGCAAGGAGTTCTAAGGGGAAAGCGAAAGAAAGGAAAAATGCTTTCCGAGGTGCATTCACCTTGCTCAGCATGTTGGTCATTTCAGTTCCGAATTGCACGTCGTCACTCACTGTTGTCTTCTGTTTGTCCTCACCACCACAGCAGGCTAAAGATTCGCAACAACAACAACAACAACAACAACAACGACACGTTGGTTTGTCCAATAATTTGATCGGTGAAGGGGGCAACGTGCCTGACGGAGGCTTGAAGCAAGAAGCCGATGAGGACTTCTGAGGCGCCGAATCAGGAACGCTGCAGCACGCCTCCTTTGCCGCAGCTGCAGTTACAAGTATAAATTTTACAGATTCTGAGAGGCAATGTGATGCTCTCGGGAATAGAAAACTGTTGTCCAAATTTCACAAAGTAAATAGAACATTAATTGATGTTGTACAACATACTCGCACAAGCAGATGCGTTGCTCACAAGGCATTTTACATCTTCAGCCGCAGGCGCGCAGCAATTGGGTCCTTTATGTCGACCAGGTTACATAAATCCTGGCAGTAATAAAAGAAAAGCAAAAGAAAAAGAAATTGAAGGTGCGCAGAAAGTACCGATTTCAGAGTACGCGTTCAGATCAGCGCCAGTGTCCACGACAATGACATCGGAGAAACCAGCGTCCTTGTGATTGGAGGAAAGTATGAAAAATGAAAGAAAATTCATAGAAGGGTACCTTCAACTGTTGGATGTAGTCTTCGATGAGCACAGCGCCGGCAATGCAACCAACGTAGGCCATCAAATCGCTCCTGCGACAGATGTGTGGTGATTGATTGGTTGCTCATGTCAAGAGATGGAATGAGGCGTGATGTGAAGGAACAGGAGAAAAAGGTCAAACCAGAGCTCTTTGGGGAGCGGCTGCTTGAGGGCAATGTCCGAGGCAGCCAGGCGGCCTCCGGGTCTAAGAATACGGTGAATTTCCGTGAACGCTTTCACCTTGTCCGGCTGCAATGCGCACTTTAATTATGGGGAAAATGTAAAAAATAAAGAGCGAGAGAGATACCACGAGATTGAGGACGCAATTGGACATGACGCAATCGACGGAGTTGTCGTCAATGGGAATGTTCTGTTCGTAAAGAAAAAGGGATTTGTTTGGTTCATTTTTCGTTGGGGGAAAACAAATAAACAAAAAAAAATCACCTCAATTTCGCCCTTGCGAAAGTCGACGTTTGAGGCCTTGGCACCCATCTTCGCCGCGTTCTTCATCGCCAGCCTTATCATCTTTAGAGCAGTCAATTAAGATATTGAAAAAAAAAAAGGGGGGGGGAGAAAGAAAGAGCGATGTGCCTCCTCGGTCATGTCGATGCCGATGACGGAGCCAGTCTTGCCCACTGCAGTGCACGATGGCAACCATAGATAAGACAATAAGGAAGCAGAGAGAGAGAGAGAGAGAGAGAGAGAGAGAGAGCAGAGAGAAGAGAGATTGCCACCTTTCTGAGCAGCAAGGAAGCAGTCAAGTCCGCCGCCGCTGCCCAGGTCGACCACTACCTCGCCCTCAAAATCGAACGACTCTTTCTCAACAGAGCAATTACTCTCAACATAAATCATTCCGTCGTACCTCCCGTAGCTTAGCATACTTGACTGAGTTGCCGCACGATAGACCCATGTTAGCCTCCTGGGGGATGGAGGCAAGTTCTTCCTCCTACGAGGAGGTTATGGGAGATTAAACTTGAATCGTTGAGCGAAGTCCTTCACCAAATAACCAGCAAGCACATACGGAGTAACCGAAAGCCTGGGCCACACGCCGGGCACCTGCGGGTTGTCCCTGCCCACTGTCCTCCTTGCTAGCCACCGACCCATACACTTTGCTCACCGCCTGCTTGACGTGCTCCATCGTTTGGCCAGTACTACTGGGGAAGCAACCATGGTGCAGAAAAAGAAAAAGAAAATGCAATCGCAGCATGCCCCAACCCCGTCCGTGGCTGACTGCTTTGGAATAGGATGATGGAAAAGACAAGTGGAGATCGTCAACACCCAGGCGTGACCCACAAAACTGCAGCGACCTCTGAACAGTTCGATCGAGTAGTTGGAGATAAAGGGGCAATGTTCTTGCAAGAACAAATCGAAAGACAATTGTCAAAAGGCTGCAAACTCGGAAAGCTGTTGCAGTTTACGCTTCTTCGGGACTGTGCTGATATGCTGTCCCTTTTTTGGCTGCTGTCGTGATCGTCGTTTTAGGTCATCCCATTCCTTGCCGTCTTCCTGCTTGCTAGATCTCTTGTCTCTGTTAGACAGGTTTTTCGTCTTGTCCTTCTTGCTGTTTTTGCCGTGCTATATAAACACACGATGTTACATCGTGAGAAAAGCAGTCCGCAAATCAGGAAGTTCAAGGCGGGGTTACCAATTTGGAGGGAGGCTCGGTCAGGGCAAACGATTTGGCTACGTGACCCAGGTGCAGGTTTTTGATGTGGAATATGTGCTTGGTAGCAGAACAGTGCGTAGCATAGGCCCGCACAAACGAACTGTAGGCTGTGGCTGCGAGTCCACGCAAATCACCCTCCTGCGACAAGCAGACGAGTCAGTGTCGACCGCCTGCTTCCTCAGAACAGTTGAACTACCAAACGCGACCTTATCATGCTTCACCATCCATTCGAAGTGAGTCTGCAGAAGCGTGGCGCCCTCGAAGTCATCCGACTTGTTGGCGGGTGCCGGAAGAGTCTTGAGTATCGAAGCCGTTGATACTTTATGCAAAGTAAGCTGGAGAAGGAACCCAGATGACCGGTTAGAGAAGAAAACTGCCTGGGTCAATGACATGAAACACCGGGTGAAGTGCCTACGTGATACTGAGTCTGGAGCAGCTCGGCGTAGGCCTCCTCCGATGGCAACAGGAATATAAGGGCACGGCCGCAGTGGCCCAGACGGGCGGTTCGTCCAACCTGCGCATCGCCCCCGCCCCCAAAAAATCATGTGAGCAGACCCGCATATTTTGTGGCGAGGGGGGGGGTGTGAGGAGAAGAAGAGCGGCCAAGGCACTTACGCGATGAATGTACTCGGCGGGTTCAGCAGGGGGATCATATTGCACTATCCAATTGACGGCCGGCAGGTCCAGCCCTCGCGCAGCTGCACAAGGTATTTAATATTGCTTGATAAAAATCACAAGCGGGATAAACGTCCAATTGTGAACTAAGGGCAAGGTTACCAACATCGGTACAAAAAAGGATGCCTCTCTGTGCCTTACAGAATGAGAAATAAACCTTGGTTCTGTCCACCTGCCCGAGATCGCCGTGAAGCTTGAACAGTGGAATAGGGAGGAGAGGCTCCGATCGCTTGTTAAGGTCTAAAAGAACACAAAAAACAAAAAACAAAAAAAAAACAGCAATCAGTACAATGCGTGTCCTACACACTGCGAGCGGTAGTAGAAATTGTCGGTTCGATATTCGTACTGTTATCGGAGCCGTGTTCATCCACCTCGCTCTCGTCGCTGTGCTGCAGTCCTGCTCCCTTGGTTACTTTGCTGTAGTCGGGAAGCAGTGTACGACCGAAAATTGTGTAGAAGAACTCAACCGATGCGATGCTTGATGCGAACACGATCAACTTGCAGTCTTGCCTAATCTCAGACAGGAGAGAGAATCAATATTGAAATAGCCAGCATAAAGCACGATCATGGCGGAAATCGTGTGTGTGTGTGTGTGTGTGTGTGTGAATGGAGGTCCACTACGCACTTGGTCTTGGCCTGCCACTGGAGAAATCCGGCGAGTGTGACGAGCCTTTTCTTGCAGGGAACAATCACATAGCTCTGGTCAAGGCCGCGCGGTGTGGATATGGCGTCGTCCTTCTGCTCATCACCCACGCTCATATCCTTGCCCTCCTCGCCCGCCTTTGCCGCTGGGTCTGCCGCTGCAGCCTGTTCCTTTGGTGGGTCCCGAATCTTGGTGACGGAGACGTAGACAGGTTCGCCGCGCATGACGGTGCCCACAAGTCGCTTGATTTCCGAGTTAAGGGTCGCTGATATGAGCGCCGTCTGTCGATGCCTGACCTTCTCGGCGTCAGGGTCATCACCTCCTGACGAGGTAGCGCTGGATGCGAGTGCCGCCAGCTCGGCCGCCTCACGCCCTTTCTCGTCGAGCAGCTTGACGATCTGCTTGACATCCCGCTCGAAGCCCATGTCCATTAGTCGGTCAGCCTCATCCATCACCAGGTACTGCAGCTTGTCGACCTTGAATGATGCGGTGTTCTGCAGGTGGTCCAACAGACGGCCAGGCGTGGCCACAAGTATGGTTACGCCTGCACATAACCCACGCACGCCACACACACACACACATTGCAGACCCACACATTGAACGTCATTCAGTCGCACGCACAGGCAGGCTTGCCGAGGGGAAGAATCAACCTTTGCGAAGGCGCGCCTTCTCGGACTTTTTCTTTTCGCCGCCCATGACGATGCCGGGCACGATCCAGTAGAAGGGCTGCACCAACTTGTGCAGTACCTCGTAAATCTGAAGCGACAATTCTCGGGTGGGCGCCACCACGATCGCTGGTGTCCACCATACAAACGGCGCGCTCTGATGAGCGTTCACGTCTCCTTCACAGGACAGAAGATTGGGTGGAGAAGGTTGGTACCGTAGGTCCCCTCGGAGCGTTGCAGATGAGCGGGGAGCGCCTGGAGGACTTGAACGATGGGCAACAGGTAGGCCAGCGTTTTGCCGCTTCCCGTCTCAGCCTTGACCAACCTGCGCCGCGTACATCCATGAACCTCCATCAATCGACGACGGTATCGAACGGTCATTGGAGAGGCGAGAGAGATACGTACACGTCCTTCCCTTCAAGCAGATGCGGCACAGAGGCACGCTGAACGTGCGTAGGTTTATCAAGTTGCATTTTCTCTGTCGCGTTTTGTGCAAAGACAGTTAGCCTCAAGACATGCTTGTGCACAAAAGTGACGCTTGTGCATCGTCGTACCTTTCATGTATGTGACGAGCTTATCGTCGAGACCCATAGCCGAAAATGAGTCGGCCGAGAACACGTCGCTCTCCTTAAATTCGTAATTCACAAACCGTTCTCGGCGCGGCAGACGCTTTCGCTTCTGCTGCGTTGATGACATGCCTGCTTGTGGCGTAGTCGAAGCCGAAAGACCGGCGGCCGCGGCGGCAACAGGAGACGATAAGGAGGAATCATCTGAGACTGAAGAAGGAAGAGTAGAAGCGGCGGCCGGTGCATCTTCATGGGCGCTATTCGTCGAACTGGTGGTGGGCCCCGCCTTGGAGGGACTCGCGGATAATGGCCTACCAACCATGCGGGAAGGCCCACCTCCAGCGCTTCCATGACGGATGCCACGACCGCCGCTGCCGCGGTGGTCACTATCTCTTGGCCTATTGCCTCGACCTCGACCTCCACCGCCCAGCTGTGAAGGAGATGCAGCTGTTTTGGTAGACGAAGTTGTTGCTGGTGCCCCAGCACTGGGGCCAGGAGAGGAAGCAGAAGAGGCACGGGTCGCAGACCGAGCTGCGCGGGGATGAGGGGTTATCTTGACGCGCTTCGGATCGCGTCCATGAAGCAGGGCCTCTAACTTTTGCAGCGAAGGCTTCAAATTCTGATGGTAAATGTGAATTTAATTTTGATCTCCGTTAGCCACAAAAAGCGTCGGTCAATCGCACGGAGATGAGGCGGTACCCGTTGCCTCTTGCGCTTTCGCGTATCTTCCCCCGTGGGCTCATCTACAATGTTAAGAACAAGGTCATCCGACATGATGAGCGAGATGAAGCCTGAAATTCCTCCTTTCCTTTCTGGCTCTTCTTTATTTTTATTTATTTATTTTTTTTCCCCTCCAGAGCTGAAGAAATAATCGAGGAAGGCCTCAAAAGATAAATATTATTTATATAAATAATTAACGAACCCAACGTCTTCTGCGGGCCTTTATTGGTAATAAACAAAGAGAGAGACCTGTCCTTTGGGTTTGGTTGGTCACTTTTGGAAGGCCTTCATGGCCATAAGCCGCTGAGCAATGTTCTTTACAAGGAGTTTGGTAGTGGTGGCGTGAATCTGCCTTATGACTGGCACCAGCTGGTGCTCGCGCACGATCTCATCGACGGTATCCTTCGGAGTGGCCTCCAAAAGGGCCAGCAAAATTTTGAGGAGAGAGCATTGGGCGTGCGGGTTCTTCCCCTCTTTTGTGAGACCCACCAGGATCTTAGGGATAACACCTCCCTCTCTCAGCGCCACGTTCACCGGAACCGATTCCTAAAGTAGGGGTGGGAATGGGTAAGGGCATGATGATCGGTTTCATTTGTCAAGAACTTTCAGAGCGAAAAACGAGCTTGCGCATACCTGAACAATGTCGAGAATAGGCTCGAGAGCCTTCTGGAAGCCGGGCTTTCCGCAGAAGGAGAACACGTCGACAAGGTAGTCGACTCGCTTTTCCATCTCCGCGTCCATGCGGGCCGAATCGAGCCGCCGCCACTTGAGGAGGCACTGAAGGACATCGACATACCAGGAAGCGTCCTGCAGGAGTCGCATATATACGGGAAACGCATCGCACTCCCAAAGCAGTTCCCTCACACGAGCTGCTCGGGCATGGAGAATGCAATAGGTTAGCAGTGAGTATCGGAAACAGGCGTGTCAGGAAATTGGTGCTGGTGACTCTACCGGAAGAATGGGGCATGGCAAGGAAAAGCTTGAGAGAGAGCTCCTTGAGGAAGTGCACGCTGCCTTCCTCTATAAACCACATGAGCGATGGAATGATGCCACCAAGAGCAACTTTCTCGTGATTCGCGTAGTCCATATTGCA
Source organism: Acanthamoeba culbertsoni (assembly GCA_000826265.1). NCBI lineage: Eukaryota > Discosea > Longamoebia > Acanthamoebidae > Acanthamoeba > Acanthamoeba culbertsoni. Next base: position 39,076 of record CDFF01072290.1, on the reverse strand, counting down.
GATGTTGAGCATCGTGTTAAGCACTTGGTTGTGAATTTTCTGACGGTGCACAGAAAGAAGAAATAGATCAGGAAGACCATAGCGAGCATACACACGCCATCTCCCACACCATCACCCAAGACTAGATACTTCTCGAGTACGACTCGGTCAAACGAGAAAAGGAGAAACGTACGGTGAGAGTGACATTCTCTCGCTCATCCACATATTTCGTAACGTTGCCCTTCTCTTCCTCAGAGAATTCTTCCGTACGTCCCAGGAAGCGTATGAGCACCGGAATGAATCCAGCTGACTCGAGTGCAGATCGCGCGCTAATGTGCATCGAAAGATTGCGGACCTGCGCGAAGAACGGAAAGTGCAAGTCGTCAATCGACGCACACTGTTGTCTCCAAACGCGGGGGGAAAAAGGGGGGGGGCGGGAGCTACGGTATGCAGGAGCCACAAAATGTGATACTCGGGTTTGATCTCTCCATCCAGCACAGCTTTGATTCCTTTGAAAGGGAAGCCATGGTCAAACCGCCGCGGTAGGCAAGAACAGAATCACAGGGCAGAGAGCGTACGGGCGAGCACGGGGGTGGTGCACATGGTCTTCTGGACGGCCGTATCAAGGGAGGCCTGAGAGAAGTAGAACATGATATCGCACGTCTTACGCAGGTACTCTTTGGCCTGCGAGTCGTAGTAGAAGTGGCCTAGAGCCGTAGCCAAGCGGTCCATCAGCCCGCACTTGCTGAACAAGTGGCAAAAATCGTTCTTGGGTAAAATCTTGGCAAGGGGGAGTCAAAAGACGCGTATATCAGCATGAGCCGATTCACCTATCGAAGTCGGTATAGGATGGCGGAGCGTACCTGAATATGGAAGATGTTCCAAATGGAGTTGATGGTGGCCTGGATGAGCGTTTTGAACGCGTTGTAATTTGTCTCCAGCAGAGTTGCCAGCACGGACAGACCGCCGCACGCGATGAACATGTGCAGGACCAGCGGGTTGCAACCGCTCATCTGTGATAGCCTCGTTCAGCATTGACTCAACTAATGGAATGGGCCATCTCATCACAATCATAATTATTATTCATCATCACCACCAGGTACCTGATTGATGAAGTTTGCAGTCTCCAGGCGGATCGGCTTCGGGTAGTGCGGGGAGGCGTAGCGAGTGACCGCGGGGATGCCGCCCAGGAGGCAGAAGTTGGTCTGGATGGTGTTCTTCCGTTTGTCCACGTTGTTGCTGAGCATCTGCATGAAAAATGGCCACGTCACGGATCCATCGGACCAACGCCAGAGCGCTTTAGCTCTACTCTCTCCGTGACGGAATGCGAAGCACTCACCTCATTAACCAGCTGGAGCACGGCTAACAGCACATCCCTCTTCTGCTCACAGGTCTCCAGCATGTTGACCGTCTGGATGATGGTGGCGTTGTGGATCAGGTGCTGCTTGAGGTCGGGTTGCTCTCGCAATAGTCCCCTCAGCTTGCCACAGGCGTTCAAGATCGAGGCCTGGAAAGAGTGAGAGTCAGTTGTTGCTGGCGAAGAGAGTGACGTGCGAGGGACAGTACATCGGGTTCGCTGGGGTTGACTTTAGAGATCCACGACTGCACCTCAATCTTTACCTGTTCGAGCTTTTGCAGCTGTAGCATGGCGTCGGTGTCATCTATATCGCATGCGGAAACGAGAACAGTTAGCATTAGCATCTCTCCTTCAAATGATTAGGGAAAACATTCACCGGGAGGGATGGGTACCTGTGCCATAGCATATGATCTGATCAAAGGGATCGGCCTCATCCACGTCCTCCACCTCGTCGTCTCCGGTTCGCTCGCGCAGCTGTAGGTCGATGCTATCCTCCACTGGCAGCCAGCGGGGGGGGGGAACAGAATAAGTGTCCCATCTAGTTAAAACCTGCGTGGCTGCCAACAGGGGAGTATGTATATACTCTCTAGTCCGTCCAGGAAATCATTCTCGTCTTCCTGTTCGCCCCAGTGCTCGAGCTTATTTTTCCTGAGAATTACTGAGAGACCGGTTCGCTCGACGTCGTCATCTGAATCTGCGTTTTTGTCTTCGCTATCGCTGTCTTCGATGACCAGGTCGTCCGCTGCAGCACCCACAAGAACGAGAAAACAACAACAACAACAACAACAACAACAACAACAACAACAACAACAACAACAACAACAACAACAACAACAACAACAACAATTGAGCCCCTCGCCCAGAAACGCTAACAGTGGAAGAGATCTTACCGTCGACGGTAGAAGGCGCAGAATCCAGCTCATCGAGAACGATCCGCTTTTTCGGCGTAAGATTGCGGACCTACGATTCGACAGAGGAAAGGGGGAAAGAGATGAGGTGTGTTATTCCTGGTGTCCGTCGGGAGAGGGGAGTGGGATAGTCACCTTGACGGTGCTGCTGCCTTCGACAAACTCTGCGTCGGATCGCTCGCTATCACTGCCGCTGCTTTCGACCAACTTGCGCATGCCGACCTGCTTTCGCAGACTGGGCTTGGCCGCAGCCTTAGGCGTGAGCTTGAGCGGACTGACGCTTGTTGGTGCTAGCTTGTTGAGGTCCCGCTTCGTCACCGTGGCCGGAGCGTCATCTTCATCGCTGTACCAGCCCTCCTCGTCCGATGATGAGGATATTTGTTTCGTCGGCTTAGCCTTCTTCACGGCAGGCTTGCCCTTGCCTTTGCTGTCCTCATCGTCGGAATACCAGCTTTCCTCCTCCCCCTCCTCGTCGCCATCAGTCTTCTCAGGAAGAAGCACGATCCCTTTCACTGCATTTTTCAGGTCCGAGATCGTCTTCACCGTGTCGTTATCTGTTACACATTCCAAAAAAACAGTGTTGGCGGCAGAGGGAGGGGGAGGGGCGACGGGGAGAACAGGGTTAAGAGATGTTGCACAAGCAGGAAAAGGGGCATCGGCATCAAAAGCCTTAAAGGAGGAGTTTGCGTACTCCGAGAGGTAGGCGAGATCTTCTTCTCGAAGGTAGGATAGGCCGTGGGCTCGTCGTCGCTGTCACCCAAGAGGAAATCATCATCACTCTCCTCCTTGTACACAAGTTCTTTGGGTTTGGATTTCGCTTCCTTCTGGCTGTGACGCGGTATTGCCACAACTTTCTTCTTGACGGGAGTCGACTTGTCATCCTTCTTGGCGTCCCTCCTCCCGCCCTTACGCTTGTCGGCGCCCGAATCAGGCTCGACGTCTACTCTACGCTTCGGCGAAAGCGGCTTGTTGGCCACTGCAGCCGTGGCCGTGTCAAGCTTTGTGTGATGTTCGGCGATCTTGCTTTCCACCTTCAGAGGAGGGGGGGGGGAAATGTGAAACTGTTGGCGTCTGTTGCGCGAAGAAAAAGAGAGGGTCGTGCGACACAAGGAAAACGCGGGGAGGGGAAAGGGTACGTCGGACAAATCTGTCGTGTGTTGCTTCGCCGCGGCGCTGATCCAAGGATGCTTAAGCAGCTTATCTGCTGTGATTCGTCGATCCACGTCCTTCTGAAAGCACAGAAGAAGAAGCTCGTGTAGCGCCTGCCCGATTACCATAGCATACGCTTATTGAGAACACAAACCAAACCAGACCAAACCAAACCAAAGGATGTAAGATTGGATGATACGTACCGGTGTGATTCCCTCGGGAAGTGGCGGGTGGTCGTCCTGTACGATCCGATACAACGATGCGGCAGCGGGCAAATTACCGTATGGCGGCGTGCCAGTGACTGCAAAGCGGCAGAGTAGGTAGCGGTGACAACAGATTAAATGGAAAGCGGATAATTGTTGACAACAGTGGCGATCAAGAGCGTCGTACGCAATTCAATTATAGTACAACCGACCGACCAGATGTCACAGGCAGTGGTAGCGCCAGCCATGGTAATGATTTCAGGAGCCACTGTAATGCACACGCCCAGAATCAATTTACATGTTCATGCAGCTGATGAAGTTAGTGGGAAGGGGGAGAGAAAGACGCACTCCAATAGGGTGTTCCTGCAAAACTGTCCTCGGGATTTGAAATATCGCTCAGCTTTGTGCTCACACCGAAATCAGCCAACTTGGCGTGGCCTGGACAGTTCGCGAAGCGTTGTCAAGGCAAGAGCAAACTGTGTGTGTGTGTGTGTGTAGCTATGGCTCACATACCCGCAGTGGTGATGAGAATGTTGGCACCCTTGATATCTCTATGTATAACGCACTGATCGTGAAGGAAGGCCAAACCTTCGACCACCTGTGCCATGTAGGCAGCGACAAGCTATATAGATATATATGGTATTATATAGATAGATATACATAATGATCAATTTTAGGTTAAAGGATATTAAGCAAAATATGTTCTGTTCGAGCGCGATGAGCAAACCGATTCGGGAAAGCGGCCATGCTTGCGCAACAAAGACTCCAAGCTTCCGTTTTCAACGTACCTGGTACGCCGCCACGGAAATGATAATTCGGCTGGTGAGAAGGGACAAGGAGAGCAAGCAAGCAAGCGAGTAGGTTATCGCACTCCATAATAATGCTGAGTTGTGACTCAGTACAAACGTGCTCGATGTAGTGCACTATGTTTCGATGTTGCAACATCTTCAAAAGATCGATTTCCATCTTGAAAGTAGAGAAAAAAAGAGAGCAGAGAGAGAGAGAGCAGAGAGAGAGAGAGAGAGAGAGTGAGACACACATCCCAAGTTGGGACCAATTGGTTTGGCGGAGCGTACCATAAGAGAGTTGAGTTGGCTTTTCTTTTTTTTGTTTAGTCGCACTTGCTTGATTGCCACCCAATTTCCTCGATGTCTGTGAACGGCACGAAATACAACGCCAAAAGCACCCCTCCCGATGATGTCCATGAGCAACTATCCCAATCCAAAAACAAAAAGCGATTGGTTATGTGAAAGAAGGTTAGTAGGGCGCGATGAATAGACCAGTTTGAGTTGTTTGGGGGGGGGGCTAAGTACGTAATCTCCGCAGGTCTCCTTGTCCTCCATAGCCCCCTGAGAGGGTTTAGAGCGGGCCTTCTTATCTTTCTCAGCAGCCTCCGTATTTTCGCCTTTCTTGCCGGTAGACGACTTCATCTTCGCAGAGAGGAAAGAAAGACAGAGTGCTTCTTCTTCTTCTTTTCTTCTTCTTCTTCTCGCTTCTTCTATACGAGAGGGCCAACGCCTCTCGTCCTGTTGGAGTGTGTAACCAACGAACTGGCAGTTGTTGAAGGCGTACACCCAACGAGCAGGAAGAAAGGACCGTTGGAAAAGAAAATTGCAGAAAAAATCTTGTGCTTCAGAGTCCACTTGTATGGATGTGCAAAAGCGTGCAAAAGTGAGCGGAAGTGAAAAATGTGAAGAGGGAACAGGTCACAGCCACATGTATATGTGTGAAGGCGAATCCAGCTCTTTGTCTCAGCCTCACGTGTCCGCAGACATCATATTCCCCTTCTGCGGCGTCCCCATCAGCCCGATCAAGTTGGCTATCCACTTCCCTCGATGCTATGTCGAATACTGTGAGCTGAACAGGGTCACTCCATTGTGCACATGTCCCCCTTGTGGTGGTCGACAAACCCACCACTGTGCTTGTCCAGGTAGTGCAGCACCGGGTGAAGTACACCGGATGCATGTGCCCACCTTACCACTTCATTCATCTCCACGAGAGAAGAAGAGGAAGAAATAAATTTAGAACACAAAAATTGCTTTACACACGCTCCGCTGGCGCTCGCCGGCAAGCGCACTTGGCAAGAATTGGACGGTAGCAAGAGAGACAAAAGGGTGCGTAGGTAGTTACATCTTCTAGCTCCCGCCTCATTTCCTCGGTGCCTTGCTCTAGAGTACGCATTTGGTGTGTTATCTCGTCACCGAACAGCACCCGTCGCCGCTCATGCTCTCGTGCCACCTTCCTTAGGCTCTGCATTTCGATCGATGTCGTGCCTTCAAGACCAATCTCTCCTTCTGTGCCTTCAACCAATAGTGTAAACTTTGCAACTACACTGCTCGATGTTGATGGGTCTTCTGCTTCGTTATCATCTTCGCTCTCGGGTCCTGCTCGCATAACGTCATAATTACTATGTATTGTGCAAAAGGATAGAGGCTTTGGTTGTAGCAAACGAGCTATTGTGTACCTTCTGTTCCCCTGGTAGTGTTGTTCTCTTCCTTTACGTTTTGATCTTCCCCACTATCTGCACCTTTTACTGTTCGTTCACAGTGGGCGGCATTCTTAGTCGCTTCATCATCTTCGGCAATTGGCGGCTCTAGAGAAATTAATGCAGCCACCCTTTTAGCGGACGAGGCCCAAGCTCGAGGCAGAAATTGTCTTACTTTCGCGGGTACTGCACGGCTGCTGCTTTTCCGAAAAGGCGAGATCAAGCAGGCGCAGATCATCAGCTATAGAAGCGTCGAATTCCTGATGAGCTGTGGCTATGCGGCGATGAAGTTGGGCTTTGAAGAGCGCTGTTTTCTGCCTTTGGCGTTCCTTAATTACTCTCTTCCGTTTCCTTCTTAGCTCTTCGCCCATAGCTCTATATCGTGAACCGCCGCACGTTGTCAATGACGGTTAACCAACAACAACAAGCCACCACCACCACCACCACCACCACCACAACATATAGACTTTACCTCCCGCCATTGGGGACTCTCACTTACCTTTGGATGGCCTCTTCATGGAGCCCAGCTGAGCCGAAGAGGGCCAAGATGTCCATACGCCTTTCCTCTCGTGCCTCTTTTTCCAATATGGTGTCGGCTCTTTGCCGACTTATGCTCTCCCTTCTCTCTCTTTCCTCCTCGTTTCGTGCATGTGAGTGTGTTGTTGTTGTTGTTGTTTTCGGCCGCCTACGAGGCTTAGTTTGAAGAAGACTATTGTATGAAGAACCCAACAACAAGAAAAGGCTTCCGTTGGGTGTCATTTCGATGCACTCGAATGTAGTTCGCAGCAACCATAGAGGATAATCTTCAATCATAAGACTAAGCAGGTAGTTGCTGGGTATTATTTCGCTGTGTCCATCTGCGGATTGACCCCTTAAGCCGTTACTATTATCTGTTCCATGAAGGGCAGTGGCCACACACTCAGCAGGTGCAGCTCGCGGAGGCACATTAGCGACAGCGTAGTCGGGAGTTGGCAGGCCAAGTAGGCCCCAAACCCCGTCCATAAAGTTCGTTCTGCGACAACAAGTGAACGGTCCCTATTTTTTTTGTCTGTGTTAAATTTTCTCCTCCTTTTTCTTTTTCAAAGAAACCGCACAGAATTGCAGACGGCCACGTTGCTTTTTTGCTTTTATTTTCTCTATCGTTACTGGTCCGCTGGCTCGCCCCGCGGTGTTGAGGCGCATTTCTTTTTGTTTACCCCAGGGGACGGTGGGTTTACGGGATCAAATACGCCCTGAACCGAGGGCCGAGAACGCGGACTGCTGGCTGCTGAGCCTGTTGTTCTCCTCCCGATGCGGTCCTCAAACTTTTCGCCTCGAGGTGAAGGCGTTCGAGGCTTTTTCCTCTCTTCCCTTTGTGCGGGAACGTCATCACCCCCTTCAGCAGCGCTATTCTTGACAGAACTCTCCGATCCGTTGTGTTCATCGCCAGAGAATCGCACTACGCTCTCAGACGCAGACTCACAAGCTGGTGAGCCATTCCCTCGAAGACTTCGCCTTTCAATCTCAAGATTGGTCTTGGG
>CDFF01072290.1:16791-29365 GCA_000826265.1 Acanthamoeba culbertsoni | reverse complement strand
AGAGAGGAAGCAGTGTGTCGGAAGAGCGCATACTCTTTACATCAAGTCCTCCTCGATATCCAGTGAACCCTTCCAACTTCACTCGTGTGCCCAAGAAGTTCAAAAATCGTTCCAACGCAGGGCTGCCGTGTTCTAGAAATAGAGTTAGAAATTTTAAATCATTTTAGAGACGAGGGTTACGAGTAGACGAGGAAAAGGAGGAGAAGAAGAAAAACATACCATTGTTGTACATATCGTCCTCCTCTGTCTGGCCCTCACGACAGAAGAGCACGCCAAACTTATATACGTTGCGCACTATCTGATCCTCATACTTGAGCAGCCGGTCCTTGATCAGTTGGCCGCTCATTTTAACAAACTTGAGCTTTTCGTAGGCAGGAAGAGTCTGCTTAAAGGCGGGAATGACCCCGCCACATTCATTGATGAGGGCTGTGGAAATGGTGACCCGCTCGACGCCCTGATGTCACCACAGTTGTTAACCGTTAATGACTGTGGTTGTTAACACGTGGTAGATATGAGTTGCCGTTGCGCCACCTTCTTGGACTGCACCAAAACCTTGAGCGGACTATCTTTATCAAGTTTTGAGCCCTTGCAGTACTCGATCGACCAGACTACCGGCCCAACAGAACCCTCGTGCTGATCGGTGCTCACATAGTTGGTGTGAGCTGGAGTTCCAAGCACAATGTGTCAGTCGAATGGTGAATTAATCGTTGGGTGGGGGGGGAGCGCTTCCCACGTTTAGAGAAAAATACGTCACGGTAAAAGTTCTGGTACTTCTCTGCATCAATTAGAGGCCACTGGTGATCGTCGTCGTAGGTATCCCAATCAATTCCTCGTCTAGCTTCCCGAACATAGCCAGAAAGGGACTCAATGAGAGAAGGATATTCTGGGTCGTCCTTGTACTGCAACAACAATTATTGGAGGGGGGGAGGTAGCTTGATGAGTACAACGTCCTCATGAAGTGAACACATATCTCCAACCGCCAATGGCAAAGCATATGTTACCTCTATCCACTCTCTAGCAATCTCAACCTTGTTCATCCAAGCTTTTTCATAGGTTCGCTTTGGTGGTGGTGGTTGCTGCATTTCTCGCTCTCTTGTTGGGTTCACTGACGAACAAGTGTAAGGGATATGTTGAGCCGAATAAGTTGCGAGTTGAAGCCAGCTGCGCCCCTCTGTTGTCCTTCGGCGCTCAAATCATAAGCCTTATTATTACGACTTTGTGCCCCCAAGACAACAATGAAGGCTAAACGACAAGGCAAGAAAGCCCCAATTTCTAGGCGTCGTCAGCCTCAGATATGACAGGTATGTCCGGCCAAACGAATTAGTCATACGTCGAATAGCAGCTTAATGAGTTGCTGGGAGAAGGGCCAAGCACGTCACCGGCCAAAGGAGGCTGCGGGAGAAGAGGCTTGCGCGAGGAGCAGTTGCCACTCATTATACGCCCAACTGCGCAACCAGCAAGGGTCGGTCGGCTCCACCTACAACAAATACCGCCACGAAGAGATAGATCTATCTAGAACCCGCAAGAAAGCCGTTTCTTCCGTCTTTTCCTTCCAGTCGCCATTTTTGAGTGTGGGGCCAAGAGAAACAGTGCGTTTTCGGTGGTGGTGGTGGAAGTGTTGATGGGTGAACGGCAAGCACAAATATTGGCAGTCAGGCGCTGGGCCACGTCTACGCGAGGCCTACCGGCTTGCAATGTGGTGGCTCTCATCTTACTGTCCATTTGCTTCCTGAGTGGATACACGCGACCGGCCTTCGCTACTGAATCGTGTGCAAACGTTCGTGAAGCGGATACGGATCTCTTCTTTTCTACTCCTCGAGTGGTATATATCTATCTCCCTTTCATCAGCATAAGAAAAACTACTCACGCATTTTTTTTTTTTAAACAACCATCGCTCGTTTCTTCAATCTTCCTTGGAATCAGCCATCTCCTCCGTTGTCCAGATGCCTTGCGGGCCACAACGCCAAGGCCTGCTGCTCGGCTGTCTACACTGCGCAAATCGATGCGCGCACCGACAGGGTGCATACGAATATCGTCTCGCAGTTGGACAACATTTCGCCCTCATGCTCGGCCATGTTTGACGAGCTCGCTTGTGTATACTGTCCCCCTGACCAGGGGTCCTACTTCACCTCGCTTCCCACAACCCTGGATATTCTTCACGTCTGCGAGTCCTTCTGTGACCGTCTCTACTCTGCTTGTGGCAGTGCCACGATCAAGGCCGCGGGCAAGGTTTGCCTCCCCCCCACCAATCCGCCATCATGATGTCGGATAATTTTGGTTGGCTGTGGGAATTTGGCTGCGTTGTGCTCATGACCACTCACCACTACCAGACCGTTGCGGAAGCTTACGCCACTGGCAAGGACTTCTGTGCTCTTGACTCTATGTGGTATAGCGTGTGGATTCTTGAAGTAGTTTCGTCTGCAAGTGGCTTTGCCTGCTATGATCCGGTCAGCACTGGTACATTCCCCTCAATTAAATACCACAATTTCAGTTCTGATACATAAATAAACGTTTAATAAAGAGACAAAGAGATACGTGATTAAGGTTGTTCATTTTGGCCACTGCTGAACTTATATATTCCTCCCAATCTTGGATTCTTCCCAACAACAAGCTTGTACGGAGGACGACATTGTGGGAGAGTACACTACGTGCGATCCGATCCACAATACACGCAACCTCATTTACCATTGGAAGCAGCGAAGTGATGGAACGCGATGCACCCCGGGCTCCATTCAACTGCCCCAAAGCATCTTCGGCCTGCCTTGTGGTATATTTACACACCTCACCTCACACACACCCCTAAAAAAAAAATGTGTTCTTACATTACCTTACCACCTTTCCGACAGACATTGCATGTGGCCCGGGTCAGTACCTCCCTCTGGGTCAAACCCGGTGCTCGCCGTGCCTGCCCGGCACCTACAGCGTGGGCGGCGGCGTTCGATTTGAAGACTGGGGCGATGCCAAGTGCGTGACATAGCTTTTTTTTTTCTTTTTTGTAAACGAGGAATTACTCGAGAGAGAGAGAGAGAGAGAGAGAGAGAGAGAGAGAGAGAGAGCAGAGAGAGCAGAGAGAGCTTACCTGTGCGCGTTGGTGGCATGTCTCAGGTCCCCTTGGCCGAGCAAGCACCAGGTCTCCTTTTTGTCCTATTCTCACAAGACCGCCGACAAGCAGCCCTATGGCAATCCGTATGAGGCCCCACCCACTTCTTCCCTCCGTTCCAACATCGATTTACGATCCCATTGGGTCATGTACAGTTGGACGAAGCACGGGTCGTATATCGAGTCGGGCAATAATACCGCTTTTGCTGACATGGAGTCAGTACTCGAGCTTACCGTTACCGTACGGCGTGTTTTTTGTTTTGTTTTTTTGTTTTGTTTGGTTTTGTTTGGTTTTGTTTTTTTTTTTTTTTCCCCGAAGGGGGACCTACCGAGGATGCCTTTGATCGCCTTACTTCCATTTTACAGCTTGTGCGCAATGGTAATGTGACCTTCGAAGCTATGGTAGACTCGGAGGCCGGGTATGACGGCCTTAGGTTAGAAATTAACAACCAGAAGCATAATCTGAACAGCTTCGCGCACCAATTCAAGGTACTTCGAACCGTTCTTTCTCAACACATCAACTACCGCCTCGAGACTGATAATTGATGGTCTTCTTTGTAGCGAGTCACGTTCAACTTGTCGGCCGGACTCAATGTGATCCGCTGGGTTTATTTCAAGGACTACGCTTTGTCCGTGGGCGAAGACAGGGCTTTCATTCGCATGATTGAAATCGAGGGCATCTCCTACGCCGACGACTCCTGTACATTCTCCCATTCCAGTTTCCTCTTGCACAAGAGGCATCGCTCAATGTTGCCCTGTCCGCCCAGGCGATGTTTGCCCGCTGGGCACTTTCGCTCCCAGGGAGGGCACCGCCGAGTGCATGCCGTGCACCACGCCGGGCTATGTTCCGTCCGGAAACCCGCCGACCAATTGCGCCATGTGTCCTCCGGGACAGACCGCGCTTCCCTACGACTCCAAGTGTCGACCGAAGCTCAGTACGCGTCCACCCTCCCCTTCCCCCCCCCTTTCCGCGCGCCTCTTTCTCACCAGCATGCAACTCCTCCCGGTGATCCAGACTGTACCGTGAACGATTACGAGCGCAGGTACACGGATTGCCGCGGCCCCCTCCCCGGCACGCGCGACCTGGTCTGGGAGTGGACGGAGCCCCACATATGCGAAGACAGCTACTTGAGCCTGCCCCCGTCCGAGTTTGACATCCCCTGTCAGGTAGCCCACCCTGCTCCGTTCAACGATCCAGCCTGATGGGGCCCAAATAAATGAATAAATAAATGAATAAATGAATAAATAAACAAATAAATGAATACTCACAGTGCGCCTTGTCGTGTTCGCATACATACATAAGGCGTGCAATCCCGGCGAGCAGCGCATTGCCAGCGGCGCGTGCGACTTCTGCCCTGCCGGCCAGTACAACACAAACGGCTCCAGCGTACGTCGAATATTATTGCGCGTCGCAGCGACCGTCATGCATCCGGGTTATTTTCTCAGGCCTAATGCATGGAATATATGTTGTGTTAGTGCGTGGCGTGTACGCAAGGGGTGGCCGTGAAGTCGCAGATCTACAGATATTTCCAGTTCCCCGGCAGCCGCCCCGGTTCTGTTAACTGGCCGGCCGGCTGGTCCACCGGATGCGACCATTGCGACACTAGGTGCGCCATGCCATGTGGGGGTTCCACCTTGTGTCCTCTCTTGGCTCATATCCGCTCACCCACAAAGGGGGTTCCGCACCCACTACGAGTTCCTGGACACCGGCGATGGCGAGGGCCTTTTCAACTCCTGGCTCGAGATCGCCGCCAACTTCTACACAGTTGGCCAGGTCCGTCCTCTTCCTCCTCGTCGTTTCTCTCTTCCTTCCCTTCTTTCCTCTAGCTGAGCCTAACGGGATTCCGGCGCAGTTCGAGGTCAACTTGACGATGGAGTGTCCCCTCTACGACTGCTCGGTTCGTATTTGGGTCGACAACTTTATTGAGGATATGAGCTTCTCCACCGGTGAAGCCGACCTCATGCACACCCATACCGTGTCCATTAGCGAGATCGGCCACCACAAGATCACCATCGACTTCACTCGCTGGTGCGTCGGCCCGTCCCTTACTCACTCACGATCGTCGAGCTAAGCCCTCTCACCCCGCAGGGTTCCTCTGGTCACCAACCACGAGCACAACAACACGCGCGCCAAGATTCACGCCATCGCCCTCACTGGCGTTACCCCTGGCGGAGCCTCCGGCTGCACCACTTGCCCGGAGGGCACCGTGGAGTCGCCCGACAAGTAACTTGGACACTCCCCCTCCCCAATCATGCGAGCCCCGTTGTGCCCGCTTATATCCCGTGTGCTGAGAGATCTCCCCTCTTCTTGTCCACTGTTCTGCAGAACGGCATGCAGCAAGTGTCCTGCCGGCCAAGTGGCTTCCGATGGAGCTTGCAAGAACTGTCCTGTGAACACGGTCACTCTCGATCCGGGCTCTGTGGAATGCATTCCCTGCGGAGCGGGCACCAACACCACGCGTACGTCTGGGAAGGGGAAGGGGAAGGGGAAGGGGAGGGGGAGAGGGGCTGAAGCACATTGTAGACTTGTCTTGTTGTCACTCTGCCCACCTTGCTTACCCTCTCGCATACGCCCCCGCAGTCCCGGGGCAGTCGACGTGTAAGGACAACAACTGCACCTTCCAGTCATACCTGAGCCCCAATTGGCCGGTCACGTTCGACATCTCCGCCCTCGCGACGAAGAGCGCCATGTACGGACCCATCTACCAGCCCAATGACAGGCGCTCCGGTTACTATCTCAGCATGTGCACGAAGCCCACCAACACCTCCTGCTTCGGCCTGGTACGCGAGTTAAACTTTTCTGAAGAAGCACGAAGACGGTGGGGGGGGACGATGGGGAAGGGGGTGAACAATTCATCGCTGATGGTTTGCCTCCCTTCATTTCGGTTCCCTGCTCTGCAGAATGGATCTCCCATGGACACCTTTGCGTGCAAGCAGACTTGGTTCGGCACTTACATGGACACCGGAAGGTAACGATGTCGATGAGAGCGGCACGTTTGTTCTCTGTTCCCTCAACAATATGGTTTCCTCCCCTTCCCTCCCCAACAGGCTGTTGAACTTCGTTTACGAGACGACGGATCCCGCCGAGGAGAAGCTCGTCGTGCAGTACACGCACGGCGACAAGTGCGACCTTAGCAAGAGAGAGTCTGAGGTGACGAACCCATTGGCGCCCAACTTGAGTCCGGCTCGCGGCAAACTCGTTCTCACCTTTCGTCAGGACGATGATGCGCCCGCCGATGGCTTGCAGGCTCGCAGGGGCTTGCAGGCCCGCTACAAGCGAGCTTCCGATTCGGTCACGCACCGTAGCACGAACATCACGCTCATCTGCGACCCCGTGGCCGGTGTCGGCTCGCCCCAGGCTGACCCCACCGGCGTGGAGAAGGGCTGCACCCTCAGCTTCGTCTGGTACTCCGTGTACGGCTGCCACATCTGCACGGAGAACGACTACGACTATCGGTACACCTCCTGCGAGAACGGCTACCGCACCAAGATGTACTACTGGAAGTACAACCCCAAGCGATGCTGGGGTGGCACCACGCTCCTCCCTCAGAACGTCATGGAGAGTTGCAGTACCGTCCCCTGCATCTCCTCTCATATATTGGCCTGCCTCTGCTTCGCCCTTCTCCTCGCCCGGATTCCTAATCGTGTCCTGTTTTCGTTGCAGCCACCAAGGAGATCGTGTGTCCCGACGGTCAGCACGTGTCGTCCAAGTACGACAACTGCACTGTGTGTCCTGCGGGCAACTACAGCGTGAGCGGCGGCGAGGTCATCCAATGGTGCCTATCTCATCCTCATCTCTCTCTCTCTCTCTCTCTCTCTCTCTCTCTCTCTATGAGACTGACCCTAATTACGTACCAGGTGGACGTATGACTCGCTCACCGAGAATGGATTCGTGGCCTCTTGCCTAAAGGCCTCCGGCGAAGTCGATTCCAACTGCGACGATGGTACCCTGCCAGCCACCGTTCGTTTTCTTCTTCGGCGCCTTCTCACTAACGCATTTTCCCTCGCCCAGGCTGGCGCCCCGAGGGAGTCAACATTGCGTCCCAGGGCCACATGGTTCGCCCCTTACGCCCCCCCCCTCTCTCCCCCCCCTCTATCACCCTTGGTTGGGAAGAGCGCACCGCCCCTAAACACAACCAACGGCCTCATTGGGACGTGCACAGGAGGGCAGCGCAGTGCTCACCACGGACCGCACCTTCCTGCGCGCCGGCAGCGTCACATTTGATTTCACCCTCCTCACAGAGAACGAGGAGCCGCTGCAGTTCTACATCGACAACGTAATGGTCAAGTCGTGGAACCACACCACCATGCAGGGCTCGTCCACCTACAAGGCCAACGTAAGGTATGCTCTCTCCCTCCCCCTCCCTCCCTGCATCACGCGCTCGGTTCACGCGCTGCTCCCCTCTCGACGAGTCCTCCCCACGAACCTAACCGATGCATTACACACACACGCACACACAAGGATGGGCGACCACTCGTTTGCCTGGAAGTTCTCTCCGTTCTTGAAGGAGGAGAAGGTGAGGCAGGCCGTCATCCACAGCGTCACCTTCCGCGGCCTCGGAAACTCCAAATACTCCTGCCCGGTAATCCTCGCTCTTCCTCCCCCCACACCTCGCGTGCCACGATTCGTGACTTGTCCGTCCGTGCATCGTGTGCCGAGGATCCTCACCACATTCATGGTGGCCGTGTCGTGGCTTCCCCACAGAGCTGCCCCGCACCCCTCGTTGCTCTCGCCCCCGGGTCCTCCTCCTGCATCAACTGCCCGGCCAACTCGGTCTATCAGAACCCCTCTAAGTGCGAGGTTCGTTCCGCCCCTCGAAGTTTCTAGCGACGGGGAGGCTAACATGTCCTCCCTCCTCTCGCTCT
Organism: Acanthamoeba culbertsoni; assembly: GCA_000826265.1. Lineage (NCBI taxonomy): Eukaryota > Discosea > Longamoebia > Acanthamoebidae > Acanthamoeba > Acanthamoeba culbertsoni. The sequence goes on along the minus strand of CDFF01072290.1, from coordinate 21,400 downwards.
GTGCTACATCATGCAGCCTTGCCCTGCCAATCAGTACGTGCTCCCCGGCGACACCATGTGCAGGCAACGTCCCCCTTGCGAGGCCAGCGATTTCTATCAGGTATGTGACAGTCCTCTCGGCCATCCACATCCACATCCACATCCGTCGCACCAGCTGATGATGGCTCCCTCGCTGGTCAGGTGTTCACGGAGTGCGTCGACGGCACGCGCGACAGCTACTGGCTGCCGCTGCAGCCGCAGATATGCACGGGTGTCGTCCCCGACCTTCAGAACAGGTAAGACTCTTCGCAGCGCGCTATCCTCGTCGGCTCTTCGTGTGGGCCTCACCTCATCGTGCTCCGGCTGTGGCACTCCCCCCCCCCTCTTCCACTTTCCCCTTGTTTCACAGGACCGGCATCAGTTGCGCCAACTGCCCGTCCGGCCAGTACCGCGAGCAGGGGCAGTGCAAGTCGTGCCCCGTAGGCTACTATTACGAGTCCAAGAATAATCACGCCCAGTGCTCCGTAGTCCCACCTGGTGCGCCCTCTCCTCCCCTCTTCTCCTCTCCCCTTGCCTCCCCGTGTGAGTCGCTTCTTCTCTTGCGGTATACATAGAAAATATGAGGCTCACCGCGGCCAAATGGCGTTACCTTCGTGCACCACCAGGCACGTCCTCGGTGATGGTGCAGGAGTTCTTGACGGGCAACGACGGGACGTACCTCTTCCACATCCCCAGCAGCACGAACGCACGCGCGCTGCCCTCTGGGTGGAACACGGGCTGCCGCGGCGTGTGCGGCACCGACGGGTGGCGGCTCACGGGCGACCACATGGATTCCGGACTGCACTTCCAGCAGGCCGACTCATGGATCTCTTACACCACCGAGGTACACAACGACAACGACAACAACAACAACAACAACAACAACAACGGCTCTTACTTCTCCCCTCCCCTTCGCTCTTGGCACATCAACTGAACCTTTCTTCTTTGTTCGACAGATGGCGACCGACGGATCCATATCGTTCCTGGTCAATGCCTCGTCTCACTACGATATTGGTACGCGCCGTCTCTCTCTCTCTCTCCAATTCTCTCCCTCGCTATCCCCGTAGGTAATCCGAGAAGCTTCTCACCCTGCTGCTGCTGGTGTTGGCAGGCCCGTCCGTCGCGGCTGAGTTCTTCATCGATAATGTGCCGCAGCCGCTGCACGATCTGGCAGCCCACACCTACTCGTTCCCTGTGTCGGCGGGCACGCACACCTTCCTGTGGCTGCACCACCAGGACCAGCAATCCCTGCGCGGAGACATTCGGGTACGCCAACACCAGCTTCTCCTTCTCCTGCCCCCCCCCCTCACGCCATGGCCTGTATACTGAGCCCGGGCGCGCGCGCGCGCGGTACAGACGGTGGTGTCCAAGATCAAGATCATGGGCGCCTCCTCGGGAGGCTACGTGGCCTACGAGTGCCCCGCCGGCTATTTCGGCGCCGGCGGCCAGTACCCGTGCTCGATCTGCCCCGCTGGGTACCACAGCACCGCGCGTTCCACCAACGTACGTAACCTCCCCCCCTCCTCTCCTCTCCTCTCCCCTCCCCTCCCCCTTGCCCATCCTCGTTCGTGTCCTTCTGACTGAGCATCGCACCCGTGCACGCGCCAGTGTACCGCCTGCACGGAGGGCCACTTCTCTTCGAGCCCCGGCTCTACCAAGTGCACGCCCTGCGGGACCGGCACCACGCCCAACAAGAACAAGGTGATTGCTGCCCTTCCCTCCCTTGACTCGCGCTGCGTCAGGCATGATGCGGCCGCTAGGCTAACGCGTGATTGGGTTTTGCCCCATGCACGGGTAGGCCGCCACGGACTGCATCAACTCGTGTGTGTTCTCGGTGGACGTGACCGACACCAACACCAACAAGGTCGGCAACTACACGTTCGATCTCAACGAACTGAACAAGTACGCCATAGGAATTCCCCAATGCCGTGGCCTGTAGGCCAATATCCTACCCTCCCCCCCCCACTCACGCGTTCCGAATTCCTTTTGGCGAGCAGGGCGGGCCCCATTGTCGTGCAGTCCGGCCACAGGACGTTCACCTTCCGCGTGTGCGATAGGCTCTCCGAGTCGCAATCGCCCTGCAAGTCGACCTCGGCCTTCGTGTGCGAGGACGATGCGGACCTGCACGAGTCCTTCGAGGCCGGCAACCTGCTGTCCTTCCAGGCCAAGCCTGCCGAGCCCAGCTGTACGCGCCCTTCCCTTCCCTTCCCTTCCCTCCCCTCCCCTCCCAACAAACAAAACAGTGGTGTATTTCGTTTCGCTCACCCTTCCCTTTCGTTCATGCCAATACGAAACGTAGCGCAAAACGTTGCCTCTGGATTCACTCTCGAGTACTCGCTGGGCTCTTCGGCAAACTGTCCCAAGGCCAGAAAGACGTGCGTCGCCTACACCTTGGTTCTGCTTGTGTGTTGAAGCGGTTGGCCTGACGGCGATTGGTGGTGCGTAGAAACGTGCGCTTCACGTGCCAAATGGGGGCAACGCCCTACGTCGCGCAGTTCGCGGAGTCGTCTCGGCAGTGCGAGTACTTCATTAACGTGAACACACAGCATGCGTGCCCAGCGTGCAACAGCTTCGACCTGTTGAAGGTCACCGGCGCGTGCGAGACCTCCGGTGAGCGGATCATCAAGTATGAGCCTTTGGTGCCGTGCGTCGGCGTCCCGCCCTCGCAGCGCGAGAAGTGCTCCGATGTTGAAGTCAACGAGTGGGCGATTGTGATCTCCACCGGCATGGTGGTGGTCCTCACCGTCTCGCTGGTCACTATGGCCGTCTACTTCTGGCGTAAGAAGAACCAAAGCGAGCAGAAGTATGCCCTTCTCGTGCAGGTGCGTACTTCATCTTGCTCGTTTCCAACATATACAATACGCCACTCACACTTGACCACCGGTGACATAAACAGGAGACCACTGCCCCCGTGGAAATGCAAGATTTTGACGACCTCGACGAACCATCCCTCAACCGAGCCTAACCCGGCCCTAAATTGTCTTTCTTTCTTTTTTTGCTTTCTCAAGAAAACTCTTTCTTAAATAAAAAAGGGTCTCACACTGCGCCGCCTAAAGGTAGCGCGGTGTTTCACACATCTCGCACACTGCGGCCGCGCTTCTGTTGCCAAACAGGGTGAGAGGAGACCACAAGGTGAAAATTGGGGGGGGGAGGGGATTGCGTCTTGCGTACTGGTTAGCGAATGTGCACAGCGAGCAGGCCCAAGAAGAAGAAGAGGGTTCATCCGAGTCGAAGTGTCTTCGCTTCGGGGTAGCCTCTTCGCTGTCGTCTTCCTCTCCGCTTGACGTGCCGCTCGCTCTCCCGTGCGCGAAAATAGTTCCTGCCGCGAGCGTTCTCATCATTAGCAGTGCTTCATTACAATTTGGCAGTCATTTTGGTACCCTTGAAGCCCTCCTCGATTTGGTTTTGCCCGTCTAGAATGTCATAATCGTCAATGGAAAGCTGCCTCCGCTCGATGTAGATGGTCCCCTTGGCAGGCACTCGGAACTGCCGCAAGGTGGCGCGGGAATCCTTCAATTCTACGTCCTCAAAAAACAAGGCCTAGTTGATTGCGAGAGAGGGAGTGCAGAGTGAGCACATCGCCTTGTAAGAATAAGAAGCGCAGAGAGCTTGCAGGACGGAAACCTGCTCGTTGGGTTCGATTTCGAGCTTCTCCAGGATTTTGAGCTTCACCATAAGGATGGTGTCATCGGCCGACACGGTTATCTTATCCGTTTTCACTGGCAATGGCACGCGATTCAGTGCCTAAAATATGTCGTCTTGTCAAAAGGAGGCGCTTCGGTACCCCCTTTGGCTCGCCTCGTTCTGCCCTCGACAGGCCTGCGCTTCGTAGTGACGATGACCTCCGCTTCTTGGTAGTTGTACTTCTGGTCGAGCTTGCTGTTCTCCCTCTCCTCTGTGCATTCTTTACAGGTGCTCGGCTCCGTGGCCAGGTTCCAATCCCCTTCCGCCGTCTGCTCGGCTCGCAACACGACAGTGTGATCGACATCGTATCTGATGGAAAAAAAAAAAAACGTAGTCTCCGTGTGAGAAGCTCTTCTATTTTCTATTTGCAACTTTCTTGCCTAGGGAACGCTAAGGGCGCGTACCGAAGGGCGAGCTTCGCCCACTGATCGGGGGTGGCTATCCGAAATTCCACTTCTTCGTCCTCGTCGATGGGGAATCGTTCCTCGTCGACACGCACGTGCAGCAGCCCGTGCTTACACAGGAGGCCCTTGTTCGTGATGGGACTAGGCTCGTCGTCGTCGGGGGCGTTCTGAAGATTTCGGAAGTGAGAGCTCTCAACATGATGATTGTGGATGATGATGATGATGATGATGATGATGCAGAACACGCGAGGGAAGGGGGGGGTCGCCCACTCGATTCGGGGGATTACCTCGAGGAAGGCACGCCAGCGAGCGAACCACTTCTGGGATATGATGTGGTAGCGGATCTCCGGATTGACCTCCCGCTGCGAGAATATCGCGTTGGCTTCTTTCTGATGAGGGCGTGACGAAATCCACATTAGTGGTGAGCTTTCCCTATTCCTCATCTCTCTCTGCTCTCTCTCTCTCTCTCTCTCTCTCTCTCTCTCTCTCTCTCTCTCTCTCTC
>CDFF01072290.1:0-16741 GCA_000826265.1 Acanthamoeba culbertsoni | reverse complement strand
TCTCTCTCTCTCTCTCTCTCTCTCTCTCTCTCTCTCTCTCTCTTGCCCCCCTTGTGTGTGTCGGAGATATGCCTTCTCTTGCGCCTTCCGTTCTTTGAGCAGTTTTAGTTCTTCTTTGTTGGATTCTGATTCCCTAATGCAGGCCTTGCACACCTGCTCAGAAGAGTGGAATTCTGCCCCTTCACCATAGACGGACCGCAGCCACGACCATGCCTGTGGCCACAGAGGGATATACCACACAAATCAACACACACGTTATCATCTTCTGGGCACCACACTACGCCTGGAGGCTCTCCTCCCTCTTCCACTCCCCCCCTTACGTCGTCTCAGGGGTAGTACCTGGGCCGGTATGACCTTGCGGCCTCCGGCGGGCGATAGGTTGCCGTGCTCGCAGGTGATTTTCTCGTTGATGTTGTGGCTAAGGTCCTCCGGCACGTTCTTTTTCTTCCATTCTGGTTGGGCGCAGAAGGGTGATGAGGGTCAAAAGGGGGGAGGCACCGCAGGCGGCGTAGCCAAGAAAGAAGTGGGGCGGGCGGGGCGGGCGGAAGAGAGATTACAGAGGAGGGGATAGCAGAGGAGGGGGAGAGGGAGAAGTGGGATTTTACGATTGAGCCAGGCTGTGGACACGATGTATCCCTTGGGCGCGGGGCCTGCCGCGATTTGCTTCAAAGTGCTCTCCCTCATTCGGTTGAACTCGGCGTCGCGAGCCAGCTCTGTGCAAAGGGAGGATGAGGACAGATAACTATCAACCGACGATCTCTGCCCCCTCCCTTCCCCCTATCTATAACAGTGGATGGTCTGTGGGGACGGGCTGGTTCTGGCGCACCCTGGCAGAGGTCAGCGGAGCAGCAGGGGCAGTAGCACTCCTGCGTGAGCACGGGCCCGCCTTCGAACTGGGAATGCAACATCGACCAGGCCTCCTGCATCGGTTTGAGAGATGAAACGACAGAAACAAGGCAATAATAGGTCATCAAGACAAAATTAAAAAAGAAAGGAAAAAACAAACAAAAAAAAAGAATCGTGATGGGAAGGCTTTACGGGCGTGATGCGCTTGGCCAGTCGCAGCTTGCGAGGGTCGAGCATGTCATGGGCGCACAGCAGCTCCCTGTTGTCGATGGCGGGGATCTCCTTCTGGCCCGCCACCCATTGCCGCAGCCACGAAGTGGCAATCCAATTGAACTCCTTCTGGAGTGCCATTCAGGTTGGGGAGGGGAGGAAGGAGGAAGGAGGAAGGAGGAACACGAGAAGGAGGGTTACGTCTTTGGGCTTCACAACTAGGCTTGGGAAAGTGGAAGTGTAGTTATGTTTATGCTCTTCGATTCGCTTTCGCTCCTCGGCGGCCAGTCTGTTGTACTCTTCAATCCGTCGCTCGAATTCCTGGTTCTCTGCGCATTTACCCCATTAATATCGGAGTACTAGCCTGAGAGAGAGAGCAGAGAGCAGAGAAAGCAGAGAGAGCAGAGAGAGAGCAGAGAGAGAGCAGAGAGAGAAGAGCGCAGAGACATTAGAGTGTACCTTGCATCACTGCTGATGAGGCGGAGGGCGGGAGTCGTGGCTTGGGTAGCGTTTCGCGGTCTATAAGGGCATAGATTAACATGTACGCGTTCGAGGACTCGGCCCTTCTGCAATCATCAAGGTGTGATAAGCGAAGAGAGAAAATGCACAGTAACAGACAAATCGGGTGGGGAGGAGATTGGGGGGAGAAGACTGAAGCTACCCTTCAGGAAGTGCAGCAGCGGCGCCCTTCCCCTTCTTGGATTTCTTGGGCTCCTTCTCGAGCCCAATCTTCGTTTCATCAAGGGGCGTCACTTGCGCATCATCGAATCGCCACCATTTCTTCGTGCTGCCCGCCCCATGGTTGTGGTCATCCAATCGCCAAACAAACCGCCGCGGAAACAAAGGCACCAACCAATAATGTGAGGGGGACGGAGAAGGTTTGCCTTGTATATAAGGTCAAGCGTACCCTTCGTCTTTGATATGGGCGATATAATGGCCCACGTTGGCGCCCTGGCCTACGTGGATCAACACACCGACCAGTTCATAGGCCAACCCCTTTCTTCTCCTCTTATTCTCGACATCCGTTTGTCTGCAGGGTTGAGAGGAGGAGGAAGAGGGAGGCGGGGATGAGCTTCTGGATTGGCAGAGAAGAGAGACGATTATGAGCCAAGGCGGAAAATGGGGGTTTCACACACACACGCGCGCGCGCGCGCATGTGTTTGAGGAAGGCACACCACTATTATAGTCCGATCCAATTTACAATATAATAATAATAATAATAATAATAATAATAATAATAATAATAATAATAATAATAATAATAATAATAATAATAATAATAATAATAATGACAAAGTTGTGGGTCGGAGGAATCGTGGTGTGGTGATTGGTTGAAATGTAGTTGGTGGTTGGTCGTCCTACCTTTCGGCGTAGTCTTGCACGTACTCGCCCATGTCTACCTCCAGCGGGAATGCGATCGAGTTCATCAACTTCCGCTTGTGAAAGGTCTTCGTATCGTACACGAACCGCATCAGTTGGAGATTCAAAACCTGTGAGTGTCGCGTCAGCTTGCATAATACTTCATGGCTGCCGTTCACACACACACACACACACACACACACATGGACACACATGGACACACGGACACGGAACCTTGGGCAGGTCGAGCAGGACGATGGAGCGTGTGGCGTCCTGTAGTTTGTTACAATTCTCGCAGAAGTATTGGTTGCTGTCTGTGAGGTGCTCCTCGGCAAGGAAGGTGGCCAGGCAGTCCTCCACGGTTTTTGCCTCCTTCAGGAAAAAGGAGAAGAATTAAGCAATCGGATCTTGAATTTGGCAGTCTCTTGTTCTACAAATATATAATATAATATATATTTACCTATATGTAATCCATAAAGAGAAATTAAAGAGACACATGACATGAGAGAGGAAAAAGCAATCAACAGTGCCTCCTCTGGGGGTACCTTGAGGTTGAGTTCCAGTTCGGAGAAACGGCATTTCCGTTGAGAGACCGTTTTGCAGGCCTGACACACGGTGGTGTAGGCGTACTCGCCCTGGAACTGCTTCACGAGCTCCTTGACTTGCGGATTCTTACTATGCGCAAAACGTTCCTCCAAGTAATCAAGGAACAGCTTGTAAAACCTGGTTATAATCGAGATTGAATTACCGCAGCGAATGTGGCGGTAAGCGCTGGGGGTGGTAGACAAGAAGGGACATGGACACATGTAGAGGAAGGAGAGGAGGGCATACTCTTGGGCGTCCTGCTGTATAGAGGTCCTGAGGTTGAGCGCTCGTGTGAGTTCCTTGGGCGTGTAGAAGCAACGGTTGCCCTCCTGCAGTAAGGCAAACAACCGCTGCAACTCATAGCACACAGGATCCTATGAAGGAACGGGACGCTCACTTACGAGTAAACCAACCAACCGACAAAAATAAAGGGGAAGCGGTCTCACCTTCTCCTCCTTCTCGCTTGAACGCGACCCGTCGGTGTCATTGGCTGAACCGGGTGCAGTCTCGAGCTGTGCCTCTTCTCTCAGCGCATGTTTGTCCTCCGCCATCACATTTTCCTCCTCTGAACCCCAGGCGTACACGCCTAACTCGCAACAATATCAATATCTGGTGGTTATATGTTGTTGATAAGAAGGGTACCTTGTCGAAACGCTGTGTTCATGTAGAGATATTGGAGCACATTGTTCATGTAGCATGTCGCCCCAAGATTCTGAATAAACAAAAATGCCTCTCTATCATTTGATCTAGGATGAGTTGCGAGTGAGGAATTCATCTGTACGTACTTCAAGGCCTGCAGGTACACCTTCCTGCTTTATATGCTTGCTGGGGTCGTCTCCTAAGGCGTCGATTGTTGGTGGCTGCTCGGCCCACACCCCTTCTCCTTCTTCACCAAGATTCAGAAGGCAGCTTGGATTATCCTCACAATTAGCTGCTTTGTGCCCCTCTGCCAGCGTGGAGACAAATAAAAAGTGTTGGCTTAATAAATGAACATTCTCCCTTATTCTGCTGTTACGCCACGCTATTTTTTGAGCGAAACAAATATCTATATAAAAAAATAGTCTGTATTTGGGCAGAGATGGTTTGCGGGTTAAGACGTACTCAGTTGACAGGGCGCCTCAGCTAAGTGGTAGATTTTAACAATATGCCCATGCTCCAGGTCCTCCGCCGAAAGCACGTCGTCCATCCACTCTTTTTTTGGACTGAGAGAGGCACCCTCATTCGATTGCCGGGGCTGTTTTCTAGCGTGCCTCGATCCTGGCGCGCCTCCGTGACGCGCACCCCTCTTCCGTGGCATCGCAAGGTGCAGCAACACACCAAACCGTCTTCGATCAGGAGGATTTTCTTGCGGTTGGTGCCGAAACTTTATTCGATATTTATTTCCTGCCTTTAATTTTTTCCGCTGGCGAAAAAAACAAAAACAAAAAACTTCTTTACAAGTGCTGTTAAGCATGATCGTGTATTCCTAAAAGGTACTGAGTTGCTTTCTCTCGATTGTTATCACACATGAGGAGAGCTTCTCGAATCCGTAGATCACTGAATCCCAACTCGGCCAATGCCTAGCGAAGTAAGTGGGGTGTTAGGAGCAAGCACCAATCAGTTTTCCTTGGCTTCGTACTTTGAAAGCACGCAAAAAAGTTGCTGCCTTCTTGGGGTCATTGTCAAAAAGCTGCAAAGCGTCCATTATGTCGGATTCCTTAAATCCTGAGCTAACAAGGCTGTCCAACTCTTCCAAATAACTGGGTCACCACAATTAACAGCAAAATAAAACTATCATTATTGTTCTCAAAATATATTATAAAAAGCGGATAATCTTACGTGATGGCTTTTGATACGTCCTCATAGAGAAGCAGAGCCTGTTTAATGCGTGCTGGAGGAAAGCCCATATCGACAAGCTTGTGGAAGTTCGCTACGAATACCACAATCTGGTGAATAATTCAGTAAGAAATTATTATCTAGCTTTACTCCCCTTATATTGTGTTTATGTTGCTTTTTTACCTTATCAAGTTGATTTTGAGAGAACACTTCAAGTCCCGTGACAATTATCTCAGGATCAAACCGCATCCTCTGCAGTTGCATAAATACGGCCCGCTATGACACGATTCCATGCAACACACACAACACATACACCATTAATCGGAGCGTTCAAGAAACATGAGAAAATGAGTATAAGAGTAGGACATACTCGCTTAGGATCGGATAGCACTGGATATCGGCGCTGATATTCCTCCATCTCCTTCACGTGGGAGACAGAAGCTTTGGTGGAGGTAGCAGGAACCTGAGTGCCCGCCATACTCGATGTAGGCGAAGGAGTTGAACTGCCCACCATCACGGATGGATTGTTTGGAGAGGGAGCAACGTGAATAGGCATCATGAGGGAAGTCCTCTCTGCAGCAAGAGCAGAAGAGGGAAAAGCGGAAGGTGGGTAATAAGGTGGACCGGCGGTAGAAACAACCGATCCTTGACGCGCAGGGACAGGAAAGTGCACAACACTTGAAGCAGAGGGATTCAGCGATAGGACAGCAGGCGGAGAGGATGATGTCGGTGCTGGAAAAGCGACTGGCAAAGAACGAGACGGCGCTGGGGGAGGAAGGCCAGGATAGGGAGGCGGTGGTTCCACGTCCATGGGACTGCTGCCATGCTGTTGAGTTGGCCGCTGGAGTGCAGGAGATGAGAAGTTCAGATCAAGGAGATTTTCGGTTGTCCTTGGTGATGCGCAAGCCTCTTCGTTCTCGGACACGAGCATGCGCTCCTCTAATCGGGGGCGATCGTTGTCGTTCTGCTGCTGCTTTTGCTGTTGCTGCTCCACCCATTCTGTTATGGCGATGTCCTGCAGCCTCCGAGCCTCTGCCTCAGCAATTTCGCGATGTGCTCTGTAGCGCTGTTCCAGGGCACTTCTCCACTCCGCCTTTCCGAGCACGAATGGAATATGTTTGTCATCAATTGGATGTCCAATTGATAGGATGGTGAGTGGCACACCTGTTTTTGGCGGTCATGCTTGGCCTGAGCAACCACCTCAACCTCGAAGCAAGGGTCATAAACCAGAGATCCCTCTTCTCTCCCAAGCATTACCGATTTCTGTTTCTCGGTTGCTTCCTGTATTACTGCCTTCAATGGAAACTGGGGCTATAAAGTCACTGAAATGACACATAATTCTAAACAAAAGAATACTATAATGGAGAAATACCTGTTGCAGCTGCAGAGATGCAAGCTTCGGGTTCGGAATGAGCTTGACGCTGTGTAGGAGCGCATGAGTGGGCTTGGGTGTAGCTTCAACTCTCGTGTTGAGGTGGTTGCCAGAGGGTAAAGGAGGATAGAGCATGGCGCTACCGTGCCGTGGGCCGTAGAGGGTGGAGGAAGAAGAGGAAGACGTGACGCTCATTGTTGAGGAAGGTTGTGGGTTGTGGATAGTGTTAAGGGTAGAATTAGGAAAACCGCTTGCACGTGGCACGCTGTCGCGTTCGATCCAAAAGAAACCTCTTTCATCGTCTAAGGCATCATCACTTTCACCGCTCGGATCTTTTCGTGTAGCAGTACTGGGTGATGTATTCTCTTGTTTGCTGGTAGCTAAATGATTAATACCATGGCGACTGTCTCTGCTGCCACCTTTTAGGTGCGCCAGCCAAGACATGGTGTGAATAGGCAAAGGAAAAGTAAAAAGAACAATGGGAAAGGGCCTCATTTTACACACCGCCATCTGTTCTTTCTGCGCAGGTGACCATGTCCCACCGTCCCCATATTGCACCTCCACTCTCGCGGGGGGACCAGCTACAGTCTGCCACTGAAGCTGATCCGCGCATCAATCAACAACAGCACCATCCATGGGGTGCAATGGCCTATTTCGGGTCTGATGCACAAGTCCCTGTCCTTCCTGCACCCACCCATCTGTATCATGCACAAGCTGCTAGTCCCGCAGCTTTGCCTGGTGTCAGGACTCATCACCAACAGAGCATGCTGGGCGGAGCTGCTGGTACAACGACGAGCACTGTTACCACAACCACGCTCCCAAGGCTTGCTGCTGATGAAAACGAAACTCGCTACCGCCTCTACGTGCGCGACAATACTTGGGCTGAGGTATGCTACCTCTTCAAACGCTCATTATGTTGGATTATTGGCGTACCAATCTAATCCAAAAAATAAAAAATAAAAAATAAAAAATAAAAAATAAAAAATATATATGTTTCATCTTTACAGGTGGAGAAGCTTAGTGGCTATATTTTTCGCTGTGCTGGAGCAGAAATGTCCCACCCAACAAGCAGAAGTTCGAGCAGCACGGGTGATATCCTCAAGGAAAAGTATTACGACCTCTATAACATTGCCGTGCATTTACTCAAAGCCATTGAGACGCTCGACCCAGATCGACCTCGATTGCCAATCACCGAGGTAGAAACCACCCCACACTTGAACGGCTGTGTAAGTGTGGCTAACCTCAAGATGTGACAATACACGCGTATACGGACGTAGTTGCAGCATGGCAGTAATTTTTTATCTCGAGAGGGTTCATCTTTAAGTAATTCTACCGAACAACAATCCTCGTATTACGCAATCAGCCGCACACCTATACAACAGCTTCTTGGCGCAAGCCCTACATTCCCACAGACGAGTTTGTCCCGTGCTATGTCGCACCCGATGATTAGTGACTTCAACAAACCCACTAATCTTCCACCTTCGTACACCTCACCTGTGCTCTCTTCATATTAATCGCCATCTGGTACTTACATCTCTCTTCCCCTTCTTCTCCACTTTATACCCGTCCCTACGATGAATGTCTGGGCATGCTGTGAAAGATCCACGGAAGGCGTCACTCCAGACCAGGCAAGAGCTGCGGCAAGCAAAGTGCCTCCCTTGGGTGGCCCACTGGGGATAGCACGCTACAACCAATCTATCGTTTCGGGAATGATGGCGATGGGGCAGCAGCCCCAACACGCCGACACTACGCAGGGAGTTCTTCCTATTCCCGCTACTTTGAGCGATTCCGGCAGCAATGAGAGCGGTTCGATGGGCCGTAAAAAGGTTCGGCAGCTATTGCGTACAATAACTGTGGCCACATCTTCTCTATCATCTAATCCATGATGGTTGACAGAGGCGTCGTAAAGTTCAGCGACGAGATCTGCATTGTCACGTATGCGGAGTAACAGACACGCCCGAGTGGCGAAGAGGCCCCGACGGCGACCATACGTATGGTTCCCTCCCTTCATGCCTCACCCTTGGCGCCATTCGTGAATCTTATTTTCGCGAGGCAGGCTCTGTAATGCATGTGGACTGCACTATGCGAAGGCCATGAAGAAGGATCGAGAAGCACGAGAGAAAGAAGGGCAGAAACACAACATCGGCATGCTGTTAAATAATAACAATCAGGTAATACTCCTGACTTCAATTCACATTGCGATACTGATATCCAACTGGGATAGGGGCAACCCAATCTCTCGAGAGAAGATGGTGCTTAACGGTATCCTCCCTATCAACCGGGTTTCAAATGTTTGATTGGTTTGTGGGAACAACAAGAGGCATAACGTGTTCAAAAGCCAAATCGGCACTATGGTGGCATTTTGCGAGCATTTTCTTCCTTCTTCGAGTAGAGAGTGCACGTTCTCCAACTGGAGTTGGATAGTACCTGAATTTTTCAAGGGTAAGAAGTGGACTATAAGACGCTTATACTCGTAGATAAACTAATCCAATTTGTGAGAAGGTCGGTATTTGGTTGCAAGAATCCCGTCGCCATGTGGGAAAACATAGAATAGGCACAAGGCGCCTATACACATGATAAGGAAGGTTCGGATTTCCATAACAGGAATGTTACATACGGAGCGTGCGATAATGGGGCAAAACCTTGCTTAATAGGTTCCAATACGCTTATTAACCCAACATGTTCATAGCAACATCAATTCTTTTCTTGTCCAATTTATTTCAACAATCAAACATAAACAAGACTATCTACGTCAGGTCGTACAGTCCATAATATGTTCTCTTTCCTCGAACAGAGAAATGTTGGCCAGTTGGTCCTCCACTCCCAGGTGGCCGTATGGATTGGGCGGTGCTGTGAATGCAGGCGGAGCACGGGAGTGAAGGTAGGATGGCGCTGAAAAAGGGATATTGACGCCTGGGGCTGAAGAGAAAGAAGCGCTTTCTTTCTCTTCATTTTCTCTAAGCAAACGGATCGGGCGGCGACTGCATGAAGATGTGAGCCGATCCGCGGCAGGCAGTTCGAGTGCTAGCAACTGTGGGCGGGGAATCTTTAGATCTCCAAAAAAGAGGCCAAAGCAAGTCAATGTATTTAAACCATACCAATAGCGCAGACGCTAGAGTGAGCACAGCGTGGGGAAGCTCCAGGCTCAGTCTCTCGCTTCTCAGCTCCAGCAGTGGAATGGCCTGAAGCAGGCACACGAAGAACTGCAGTCCCACGCGTGAGCAAATGAAGCCCCCCCCTCCCTCTTTATGTGGTCCACATGGGCGAGGTGGCCGCACCTCAATGAACAGCTGATAGGCGTGCTTGTGGGGAAGCAGAACCCTGGCCGGTTTGCAGACCGTCATCACCAGGTTCAGCGGGAACAGCGAAGCGGCCGAATACCAGAGACCAGGTCTGAGTCTGCTGAAAGAGCAACCACCCCACATCGCGTATGCGGACTCTCCCTCTGCCGCCACAGCATGTTCGTGATGTCGGTCGCTCGTCCGCCAGTAGACTCGATGCAGCTCATGGCCCAGAACAGCCAAAAGCAGGACTAGAACGAAGCCACGGAACATGCGCTGTGTGCGGCGCAGCGCTCCAAAGACCTGCTTGCCTGTGCGCATCTGCCGGCGGACAGTCGGTCCAACCGTGTCGGAAAGCCGGTTCGATTGGGGAAAAAAAAAATAGAGATGGAGGAGGATCGACGTGCTCACCTTGGGCACTGTGTTCTTGACAGAGTCGGTGATCCGCTTGGCGATGGATACCTGCTCCAGGACCTTGTGCTTTCTGTCCAGTTCAGTTCTCACGCTCTTTTCGCACCGGGAACAGAGCGCAAAGGCCCGGTCCAGATGTCGCTTGAAGGCCGCCAGTTCTTTATCCTCATTGCGCTGTCGAACAACAAAATTGCTGTGGTGAACAAGGAATGTGCAAGACCCAGGTGGGAATAATCAAACACACCTCGTCCTGCGGCACGAAGGCTGAGAGTTGCTGCAACCAGAGGGTTTGGTTTACTTGGCACTGCTCGCCTTCACGCGTGGTGCATGCAACGTATCGGGTCAGAACCAATACACCGACTAAGGGGTATACATGACGACGTACAAAGGATGTTGCGGGGCGACACAGTTCCCCGCGTGGCCGAGAAATATGACGCTCCCGGGTTGACCACCTCTGGGGAAGAAGAACAAGGTTGAATTGAGGGACGGGTTCAAGATCATACGCTGCTCTGCGGCAGAAGGGGGGAAGTGCCTCGGGGCAGAATGGACGTGTTCAGCTTTTCATCATACATCTCTGGTGGCACGGTACGATAGTCCCCTTCCTTGTCGTAGGCGTAATGGTTAGATGACAACACTAGCAAGAGTAGCGCGGAACGCACCTTGTTGAAGCCAAGATTAAGAGCTTCGCAGTGAGGGCACGGCCAAGCCTGATCCTTGAGCATAGTGGGCACTTTGTGCTTACTTCCGCAGTAGAAGCACACAAGCTTACGATATGGTATGAGCGCCGGTGCCTTGGTATGTCTCCATCTTGGCGCCACAAGATTGTCAAAAACGAAAAAGGATGCGGTGTTAATCTGGATGCTGAATACCTGATTACTCCGCCGACCACAAACGCAAAGAGCAACCCCACAACAAGCCGGAGCCAGTGTTCCTCTGCCCACAGCCAAATACCCGCAACGAACTCTTCGCTGTTGTGCATACGGCCGTTGTTTTCTCTCTTTCTCTCTTTTCTTCTTTTTTTTCCTTTCTATCCTCTTCATGAACGAGCTTAAAGAGCGAGGCAATGCCGCGTACCGAGCACGCGATTACGCCTTGGCTGTTACATTGTATTCCAGGGCGCTCTTGGATGCCTCGCTGTCTCCCTCAATCCGAGCTACCCTTCTCAACAATAGGCACCCTTGCATCCCCCTGGCTCTCCTGTCACATCCGTTACAGTTCACTTACTCTCAACCCTGCCAAAGGAGTGCTGCTTACATGGCCTGCAGGCTCCCAACAGAGGCTCTTATAGATGCCGAAGAGGCTATCTCTCTCGCTCCGGACTTAGCAAAGGTAGCCAGCACTGTCATTAATTAATTAAAGCTTATCTTTTCTATCTTTTTTATTGTTATGTGCAGGCACACTACCGTAAGGGTACTATCCTTATATCCCTGCATCGCTACCGCGAAGCGGTGGAGGCTCTCTCCGCGGCAGAAGCGCGCGAGCCGCACAACCGAGATATTCACTCCCAGCTCAACCGCGCACGCGAGTATCTGGCACTTGTACTGTCGTCCAGCCTCTTTGGACTTCCAGCAACTACGCTCACATTGTGTGTCGCAAAATAGGATGACTCCGTATTCAAGGCCTACCCGACCGAGCCGTTTCCCGTAAAAGCCGGTTATTTGCCGAACAAGGGACGCGCACTGTTTTCTACTCAGTACGCTGCCTTATCGCTCCTCCGTTCGCCTTTCGTCATCGAGCTGAACTAATGGGACCAGGGAGCTTGAACCTGGCCATCTCGTTCTCCGATGTGCCCCAACCGCAGGTGCAGATATCCCGACTCGAGTCTCCCCCCTTCTTTTCACTTCTCTAAACGTACAACAGCGGTGCTGGACGACGAGTATCTGCTTCGCTACTGCAGCCTCTGTTTCTCGCCCCTGTCCCGTTTCGACCAGGCCAGCGACCCATGCCAGGAATGCGGCCGGCACGTCCTGTGCCCAGACTGCACGCATGACACGGTACAGAAAGTCTTCCTTTTGTGAGCCTAGAATCCGGTCGTTAGTTTCTCATCTCTTTCTACCGGGCTTACTCAGGACGAACGATCCATTCACGCCGGCGAGTGTCGCATGATGCAAAAGCTTCTACAGGATCCCGAGAAGGGACCGGCTACTCATTCCAGGCGTGCAAACTCAATCCACCAATCACATTCTAAAGGCATCCAATCAATGACACGCGTATCTATAGAGATCTGCGGCTTGCACTGCGTATGGTACTCTATCGGCAAAGAGGTTATAGGCGCCGAACGTTGTTTCGACCCACCGCGCAGTCCGACTGCGAGGCCGAAGAGGCAGAAGAGGAGGAGTCCTCCACCGTCGGAAACGTGTCTGAAGCCGGGCGATGGCTGTTGCAAGACGCCTATGACGCGGGGTTCGACGGTCATCAGTCGCTCACAGATCACTTTGAACGACTGGGCGCCGAGTTGCGCGAGCGATTCCAACAACAGGCGCGCAACCTGAGGTGGTTCGCGGCCCACGGACCTGCCATTGCCCTCCCCGAGTCTGACGAACGACTGGCGCGGCTCTTCTCTATCGCTCAGGCCAACGCGCTCACGCTGTCCGATCCTTCCACCCTGGCTCCCATTGGTCCGAAAATGCTTTCTTTTCTTTTCTTTCCTTTCCTTTCCTTTCCATTCCTTTCCTTTTCTTTTGACGCACCTAGGCATCATAAACAGGGCTGGGCCTTTACGCGTCCGCAGCACTGTTGAATCACTCGTGTCTGCCCAACGCGAACTGGGCGCTGGGTATGGTGGCTTTTAATCCCTCACCTATACACCGCGCATGGCTCTCTGATGGCTATCTGTACGGCAAATATCAGACGAGGAGGGAATGTTGAACGTGCGAGCGATTCGACGGATAAAGCCCGAAGAGGAGATCACCGTGAGCTACATCGACCCGACCCTACCCTATCATGAACGGCAGCGGGAGCTGCAGGAAGGCTTCTTCTTCTCTTGCCGCTGTCCGCAGTGTGAGCCCGCCCCTTTCGCCCTCAGGTATATCCCCTCTTGCAGGGTCCTGTCTTCCCCCCCCCCTCTCCTCGCATAACCCATATAGCGTATAGGGACTACTATGTGGCCGACGAGCTGATGGTGATGTTGAAGTGTCCCAATACACTCGAAGGCGATGAAGACGAAGACGGAGACAATCGTGGAGGGGAGGAAGTGTGTACATGCGGGCACGGCATGATCACCGTTGCCGTGCATTCTTCAGGAGAACAGACCTCCTCGTCCTCCGAATCGGACCGAAACGGGGCCGAAGGGCGGCTGGAGTGCACCCACTGCGGCTACGAACTGCCGGGAGACTACGCGCAGTCCGTAACCGATCTCGTTGCGCAACGTGTGCTGCGGAGAACCGGCCACGGGGAGTGCGAAGGGACTCTCGCTGCGGCTGACGATTCCGATGACGATTACCACAAGTTGGTGGAGGGCATTGAAGAAGGGGTGTCCCTCTTGCATCCGTGCCACGGACTGATAAGGCGAATGGTGGAGCATATGCTGGTGGCAGCCCATACAAGAGGCGACGGCCTCCTGGAAGTGTACGCCGCGCAGACACTCGTCCACACCTGCCACGCCTACTTGCGCCATCCGCGTCTCCATCTCCATGTCGCCCTTTGGCACCTTGTGTCCGGCCACGCCCTCTTGCGCCTTCAGGCCACTACCGAACCTTCAGGAAGCTGTTCCTCCACATCCGCATCGATGATATGGTCCAGTGAGGAATCACCTCTCCATCTCGGCCGTCCGTCCGTATTCTGTGCACGCTTGGCTGCTGAGCGTGCCAATTGGCCCACAATAGGGAAGGAGTACATCGCGATGGCTCTGCGGCAAATGAGCATGTTGCTAGGGCCTCGTCATTGGCTGGTCCGCGCCCTCCGCAAGGACTGCACTAAAGGTCTGTGCTCGGCTTGCCGCCCCTGTGCCCTCGTGCAGGCCTATTATAAGCAGGAGTGGTAAATTGTACCCCGACGATTGTAATGGATCAATTTGTTTAACGAAATAATATCTGTACAATTATTGTCAACCATTTTTCCACTAATAATTCCAGAAAATACACATCTGCTGAAACCGTTTTAACGTTGATGAAAAAACGATACGTTCGAAACATTCTAATATTAATAAATTAACAACGGCACACATCGCTACTCAGAAGAGCTCGGCCATCATACATCTCACGCCACCTCCACCCACGGACTCAATTGTGGGTATGGGTACGTGCATAATCTGGTCCGTGTGACGTTCCAATACCTATCAGGAAAAGCCAAATGAGCTGACTGCCAAAAAGGCATTGATCAAACAGAGCTCTTCCGCAGCAAACGCACCGCCTTCTGGGCACCAGTGAATGCGGCGAAGGCGCGCGAAGACATTGCAAGCACGCGCTTCCCCTCGGCGCCCCGCACTTCAAGCACATTGCCGCAGAATTCGCCCACTTGCTCTCTCGTTATCTCCACGATCTCGTGCGACTCGCTCAGCTGCGCCAAAACCAACAGCAAGCATCAGCGCAACAGAATCGAGCTACAATTCTTGGAAGGAAGGTGTGTGGGGGGGTGAGAATCTTACAGTGCGTCGCAGGTCTTCCCTTTCCTCTTTATCGACCACCGACTCGAGACAGACCACCGCGACCGAGGAGCCGACGGCCATCATGACGTTGGTGTGGTAGATGGGCTGACCCTCGGCGTCCGACGCTCGGAAGAAACACATCTTGTACCTGGGGGGGGGATCAATGGGGCCGAGGACGAGCGACTCAATACGATCCACGGCGCGTTCGTAGGCTTAAAGCCAGAGGAACGAGGGGCCGTACCCCATCCGCTTCGCCCATTGAGATGCGACGCGCCGAGAGCATCGCTGGGATAGCGCCGCGTAGGCGATTTTCCTCACCCGATCAAGTATGAGCACACCTCAGTTCAATAATGAAATCACGCCGGCATCGAATCAGAAGCGCAACTCGAGGAAAACCCCTATACAAGAGAGAGCAGAATGGGATAGAGGAGAAGGCGACAAGGGGTCTACCCGTGCTCTCGAGAAAGCGGGGCTGGTCCGCGTTCTCCCAGTGCTCGAAGCTGATCTCGAACGGGTAGACCGCCTGCAGTTCCTCAACGATGTGCTGTCGTCGCTCAGCCCTGCGAGCACGCGAGACCACAACAACGATTCAGATGGCTCCGTCGTGCGGAGTGTGCGGAGAATCGTGAGGCGGGGAAGGAGGGGGCAGGCAGGCAGGCAGGCAGGCAGGCAGGAGAAGCACATACCTCCGAGAGGGGGTCTTCATGGGGTAGAAGACGAGGGTGGGCCTGCCCGCCTCCGCTGCGGAATGTGTGGAGAACCAGTTGTTGGGGAACACCGCATCGGGCCTTGCGGTGAAACGAACGAACAAACGAACGAACCGGCAAAGCAGCATGTAGATGACTGTTAGTTATACTCGTGGACTGTGCAGGATCAGGCTGACGCGAAAGATTGTCTAAGTGCGCACGTGTTGTGATGGCGCTCGGCAGCGTGCAGGACGACGCACACGCCAGCTGCGGTGAGAGCGCGATGGAGGGCCGAGAACTCCAGCAACGCCCTGCGCTCGACATCGAGGGCTGTCTCGCTGCTTGGGCGATGCATGAAGTGGTTGTCCAGCGCGGTCTCCTCGTTGAGCTGGAACCCGATGGGGGCCACCATGAGGATCGTGCCGGTGGTGCGGCACGGCTCGCGCGCGCTGCTCGTGCCCCACACTTCTCTCGGAGGACGCGGAGGGTCCGCCTTTGCCTCCTTCCCCTTGCCATTAGTCTCCCGCAAGATATCGCTCTGGGTGGTTGTACAGCCAAAATTCCAGTGAGTTTAAGCATGTTTGTGGAGTGTTGAGTGTGGGTTACTTACGCAGGATGGTCTTGTAGCCAGTTCACTGTGCCACAGGCGTTAGCTTCCATTATTTGGTTCCTCGGAGGAGGGGACAAACTTACCCATCGTCTACAAGAAGCACGGGGAGATGGAGGCAGCGTGAGAGGTAGTGGTTCAGCTCCACGCCTGCACGCACCAGACAGTAGTGCGGCGCAAGGCCCTCGTCGGGCAACTCAAGCAGGTACTCGTTGACCAGACGACGGCGCAGAGAGTGCTCGCCACTTACTGAGCGTGCCATCACAAAGGAGACCGTGGCGTCCTCTTGGTCGTGCACCACCTTCAGAATGCTGCTCAGGTGGGGCCGGCTCATCTCGTCGCGGTCAAACCAGTCCCGCACTATGGCCACCCTCCGAAATGTCCCCAAGGCACCCAACCCTTTGATTTCGCCTCCTCTTTGCATCTTATGTAGCAAGTGCGAAATGGCGGATTGATTTGTTTGAGGTCCACAACCAACAAGACACAACTCGCCCTCGGACACAACGAGTAGGTCCGATGGATGAAAACGCAGCGGGGGCTTCATCTCGATGATGTCTGTCGCTTTCAATTCAGATTCTTGTTGGGGCAGCAAGAACTAATTGATGTGGAAACCAGCTTCAAGTGCTCAAGTTATAAACGAAGAGCCTTGCTACGAGCGGGAAGCGGCTTCCTCTGGCGGAATGTCAACTCCCATCAGAAGTTAAAGCATGCGACAAAGAGGACAACATTTGTAGTAGTGGTCTGTTGAAGCCAGTGCATCCTACCGGCCAACGGACAAAAGGGTAAATAGTGATCACTTCATCTCCTTTCTGAAGCTGTGGAAAGCACCGCCGTGGGGTGCGGCGAATGTGGAAACGGAAGGCGTCTCGCCTTCCCATGCTGACGATGACCGGCCATCGACCAAGGGGGGCTGTTGAGGGCGGCCACTGTGGGCCAGGCCGGACGGCACAAATGCATGACTGCGCCTGTCCGTGGCGCAAAAAA
>CDFF01072289.1:5059-27152 GCA_000826265.1 Acanthamoeba culbertsoni | reverse complement strand
GAAAGTGAAAAGGAAACAAGGAAAACTGCTGTTTTCCCATGATGCTGCATTGGGTAAAACGAGATGGGGTAGTTTATCGGTGTTCAGTGTTGTTGTTAAGCAACAGTTCACTTACCCAAATTGCGGCCATCTACGACAGCCGGTGGCTTAACTGACTCTCTCTCGGTGTTGCACAGCTGTCAAGCCCCACGTCAGGTACGCCCTGCCGGCCTGTTCCTGCCATATTTCCGGAAAAGTGCACAGCTGCTACCACCAAAGCCACAGGCGGTGAAGGCGCACGACGACAACAACAACTATAAACACCCCGTCGTCTTTGTTTCACCAGCTCCTCAAGTAGACTTGAGGGAGTCTGCTTGGTGTACACAAATTGAAATTCCTTATACGTGATGCGGGGAGGATACACTGCGCAAAATCATGGATCAAGGAGGAGTCTTGCGCTGCTAGGTGGGCTCATTCTATTCTTGGTGACACTGTTCGCCTTTGCAGGGCGACTTCCCGACAGTGCTGCTGAGCGTAAATCCAAACCCGTGCAGTCTTACCATACCACCAACATGGGCGCGGAGTACATCACTGGATTTCAACTCGGTCCTCAGGGAGTTCAACCCTTTCGCTTGCCAATCACGGCAGACTCGCTTCTACCCACGACCCCCTCTTCTCGTGGTGGCCCCATCGTCCTCGTCACAGGTGAGTACTCCCATGCCCTTCCCTCTCCCCGTTTGCCTCCCCCCCCTTTTTTTTTTGTTTTTGGTGTCTTACACGAGACGTAACACTGCGCCAGGTGGGGCTGGTTACATTGGCAGCCACACATGCGTGGAACTTCTTGAGGCCGGCTACACAGTCGTAGTTGTTGACAACCTCGCCAACTCCAAGCCCGAGAGTCTTCTACGGTTTGTCTGCTCTTATCTGCCGTGCTTTTTCCGAGTTGCTCGACTTAGAGACCTTTCTCTGTTTGTGCTGTGTTTACACCAGTGTACAAGAGATCACTGGAAAGGAACTCTATTTCTACGGAGTGGACTTGCGGTCCTCCTTCCCCCTCCTCCTCCTCCTCCTCCTCCCCCCCCCTCCTCGCTCGCGACAGCTTATTGAAATCTTACTCTCTTGCCTCCACTGAGCAGAGATGAAAAGGCTCTGGATTTGATCTTCACGGCCCATTCACCTGTCGATTCAGTCATCCACTTTGCCGGTCTTAAGGCTGTTGGCGAATCCGTGACGCTGCCACTGCTGTACTACGAAAACAACATCGCCAGCACCCTCACTCTCCTTAAGGTCTACTCAAACTCTTGCTTCTTCAACACATAAGAAGAAGGACAAAAATTCTCTTTGTGCGTTCCTGTTGCTTCCCCTTCACGCTAACACGTCGCACGACGGGCGGCTCTTAACAGGTAATGGAGCAGCGCCGCTGCAACAAACTGGTATTCTCTTCTTCGGCCACCGTCTACGGCGACCCCAAGGTAAGTCGCAGCGTCGCCCTTGCAAGGGCCTATCTACTCCGTTTCCCGCGTCTAATGGAAACACACATTCACAAAGAGCGTGCCGATCACGGAGGAGTTCGACCTGCACGCGACCAACCCCTACGGCCGTACCAAGCAGTTCATCGAAGAGATCATCAAGGATTATGCCATGGCCAACCCCCGTATACCTTTCGCCCCCTCGCCCCTTTCCCTCCATTTTGTGATGTGAGCGCATCATCCCAAAACTCAATGATGGAGGACAATCACACAGAGTCCAAGTCCGTGCTGTTGCGGTACTTCAACCCGGTCGGCGCGCACCCGTCCGGCAAGATTGGTGAAGATCCGAACGGCATTCCCAACAACCTCGTGCCCTACATCTCTCAGGTGTGCTGCCCACCACCACCACCACCACCACCACCACCACCACCACCACCACCACCACCACCTGTAGCCTCTCTGCTCGGATCTAGGCCCTCCAGCCCTCTTCCCCTTACCAACCCGCTTTCCCCTCCTCAGGTGGCTGTGGGCAAGTTGCCGAAGCTGCGCGTGTTCGGCTCGGACTGGCCCACGCCCGACGGTACCGGTGTGGTGCGTGTTCACACCCCTATTCATAACCCATTTCCCGTTACGCTTGTTTGTTGCTTACTCATCCGACTGCAACAGCGCGATTACATTCACGTGGTGGACTTGGCCAAGGGACACATCGCTGCCATCAAAAAGCTGGCCAAGGACGAAGAGGCGCAAGCTCTTGTGGTAGGAGAGTTTCCCTAGTGTGCTGTAATGATAATGGACACTACACACTCACCACGGCTCCTTCTTCCTATACGCATAGAGAGAGAGCGACGGCAAGGGCCAGGTGCATGTATACAACCTGGGTACGGGCAAGGGCTACTCTGTCCTGGAAATGGTGCACGCCATGCGCGAGGCCAGCCGTAAGGAAATCGAGATAGAGTTCGTGGACCGTCGACCAGGTATGCCTGTCACCGTCTCACGCGCAAGGAGAGCCCTGATCACCTGTGTGTGTGTGTGCGTGTATGTGTGTGTGCGCAGGGGACATCAGCACTTGCTATGCCGACCCCGCCAAGGCGCGAAGAGAACTGGGATGGAGCGCCCAACTCGACCTCAGGAGAATGATGGAGGACGCCTGGAGGTGGCAGAGCTCCAACCCGCAGGGCTATCCCTCCACCAATGCCCACCGCTTCAAAACTGAGCATTGAATCCATTGAATCACATGCGTAGAGAACAACCCGGTCAAGAACGACCTCTTCTTGTTCAAAGTGTATAGATGTGTGGTCCCCGCCGAGAGCGGCAGCCCTCCGCTGCAGCTTCTCTTTGTGGCTATTGAGAGCCTTCATTAAAGACGTGTGTTCCCGGACCAGCTCCGCGGGGGCGCTGAACTTGAGCATCATCGTTCTTCTTCGTTTCCTTTTCTGTACCTCCACGGTGAATAAACGCAAAGGGACAAGGCCTGCGTAAGAATTGGATCAGTGCTGGGCAACACCTATAAGGAAGAGGGCCTGAGCGAATCACTACCGAGACAATTCACGTCCCCCGGCGAAGCGCAAGGCTGGCTGGTGTAGATGATCGGGAATTCCAGAAGGTAGCCCAAGAGAGCGGGACCGAACACTGTTTCCCACACCGCCTCCCCCAGTGCGACCACTCCCGATTCGCTTTCCTCTATTAGCTTACACAGCTGCCCGCCAAGAGTGGAAAGGCCATCCACGGTATCTTTGGCCTCCTCGTCGTCGCATACCTGGCGTTGTTGTACGTCAACCAACTTCCCCACACATCAACAGACCCAGATCGTGCTGAAAGGTACCCTTGGGGTAGAAAGCGAACAGTGAACGTTGACGAAACCGTAGTCCTTAAATCGCGATTTGATGTCCGAACGCAGCTGCGAGCACAGCAACGGGATGTTCACAAAGAGCACCATTTGGTCCAATCGAACAGCACCCACAACTCGCAGACACTCATTTTCTGACTACCTATGTCGTCAGACTCAGACACTAACAACAAGACAACAAGACAACTACTTACTCTTGCGTTATGGAGAAAGGAAACAAGAGCATCCTCAGTGGGTGAGTCGTAGTCTAACAGAAAGGCTGCTCGCAAGCCGTCACATACCAGTCCAAGTCCTGCATGCACGTGTGAATGGGGTGGATACCACCTCCGGTAGCAAGAAGAAGGGAAAGGTACCAGCGACAAATAAAGGCCAAGTTTTAGGTCGGGTTAGATGACGAAGTGCCTGCGGAAGCCATGCCCGCACTCTCTTCGGACAAAGTGTACTCTCCATGGCGCCACCAAATGCGATTTCTTTAATTTTCTTAGTATTTTCTTTATACAACCAAGGCACATGTGCTTGTGGCGTTCAGGTTGCGTCTGGGGTGACATTGGTGTGTAGCATCAGCCCATGTGCCTGTTGGCGCACAAGGGTCAAGGCTTGAAATGGACCCAATCATGGTCAACTCAATTACATACCGATGGTACTCTTCGCGGTCGATCTTGAGCGAGGATGCTTGCAGCATTTCAATAAACGAGACGCAGAACACCAGGTGTGTGTAGAAACAGAGATTCTCCATCGCCAGCACGTCAGACGGGCAGAATCGGGAAATATAGCTGACATTCGAGTGTAGCGATGGTGGATTTGATTTGATTATGGTGTACACCAGCTGTGGAATGAAGTCATCGGCGCCCGCCTCGCTCTGCGCCTCCTGCAGCGAAACTTCGAAACAACAACCGAGCGAGCACTCATCATCAGGTCGTGCCACCAATATGACATATCCGTGACAAGGTGAACTCGCGAAATGGAATCATACATATAATGATGCGGCAGCAATTGAGTATGCACATAAGCTTCTCGCTCGGACTGATGAACTTGTTCAGGCTCGCCAGCTCTGTTCATGGCAGCCGATGTCAGGCATGTTCAAAGAAGGGCGAGGGGGAGAGCCTCCCCAGAATGCACACCTGTCCGCGCTCGCGCCCACAACTCCTCATTGACATACTTGGAATCGATCTCGAGATGTTCAGGTTGAATGAATGCGGCCAGCTTGCTTATCTTCCTTTGCAAGGCCTCATCGCGCTTTTCCGACTCCTCCGTTCGAAATACACTACGCGGACGATGAGCAAAATGGCCATTCATCGAAAAAAAAAAAAAAAAAACAAACGCAGGTCAGGAAAAGCGGAGGGAGGACGGGAAACGCGCACTGTTTGTAGAGTTTGGTGAAGATGTGGTGCTGCAGCTCGTCTCGAGCTTTCCGCAGATGGAATTCGCTCAGGGATGCCCACATGGGATGCACCTGCATCGAGTCCTGCACCCGGTCCAGGAAGGCCGAGATGAGGTCCCCGGCCCCGTCGTCCACTGCAGCGGCAGAGACCGGCTTGATCTTCGACTGGCTACCAAGCGTAAACAAACAAATAAACAAACAAACAAACAATGAGCCCGTGATTGCGATATCACAGATCACCTCATCTGTACTGCTCCTTTGGATAAGAGCAGCTCATGTTGGTGGCGGCGCGGCGGTACCGTTTGATGAACCAGCTGATAAAGGAGTCGACCTGCTGGCTGATCTGCTTCGTGGACGGGTGCGCCAGCTGAACCGTGATGGGCGCGTTCACGGGCAGCGGGGCCTCGCCCCGCGGCGCCCCCTCGCTAGGACTCAGCATCAGGGACTGCGGCCGCACTGGCTTCGACGCCCGCGCCAGCAACACGCTCCTCCTGTGATCGCCATTCCAAGTTGTGGAGAAAAAAAAAAAGAAAACCCTTCAGGGCTGCCAAGCGGGATAGGGACACCGGGCGACGGTACCGAACAGCTGGCGCGGCCTGAGGGCGCTCGGTTCCTCGACCACGGACCACGTGGCTGTGCTTCAGTTCCACCGAAGCCGATCGCCGGTGGTGATGAAGCTGATGCTGATTCAACACGCAAGTCACCAACCCATGTCCAGCACAGGGTGAATGCAAAGGCGCCTCTATACCGTTGGTCGCGTGCTGCTGCTGCTGCTGCTGCTGCTGTCAGTTGTGATGTCGGTGGCGGCGGACATGGTGATGATGTCCGAATCTGCATCGAAGGATCGGGAGAGACGAGCGTCGCCCCTGCTCTCCGGCGGCTTCTCGACGAGGCACTGCGTGGGGTCCAGTGGTTCGGACACCAGCAGCAGGGGCAGTTTGCCGCAGTGCAGCTCGCATGTGCCCTTGCGCAGTATCATCACCTTCTGCGTGCACGGCTCTGGCAGACCCTTGTGCGAGCTGCGCACAGCAAGCGAGGCCATAAGCGGAACGCAAGAAAGCAACCAACCAATCAGAGGCGGTTTGGGAGGGAGGGAGGGAGGGAGGGAGGGGAGGGGAGGGAGGGAAGGGAGGAGAGGCACTGTGTCTGAAGGATGATCTCGTTGTTCCCGAGGTCCAGCGTTCCCTCCAAGCCATTTAGGGTGATGATGCGCGAGCATAGCCCGCTGGGCTTCCCGTGGAGCGTGAACACGTGGGTCTGGACAAAGGGACGCGTCATCGCACGGCTCTCCAAATCCGACGTGCTGATCGGTGCAGCTATCGTGGCCTGCCAAGAGGATGATGCGAGAGAGGGGAAAACACAACCAACCAACCAGCCAGCCAACCAACCAACCAATTAAAGACCACTTTAGCCCACACATCACGCCTCATGAGGGAAAGCAATGCACCGTGCCTTGATATCGTCGGCGAACTGGGCCAAATCGCGAAGCTCCGCCTTTTCGCGTAGCGCCACGAGGAGGGGGTTGCACTTCCGCTCGTAGTTGAGGATTCCGCGCTCGGCGTCCAGGGCGGCCTCGCTGCCCCTTGCTGCGCCTTCGGTATCGTCGTCGCCTGCCTCCTGCTGATCCTCGTCGAGCGAGAATATCTGAATGCTGCTCTCTGTTCCGCTGCGCGACCGTCGCAGGCCGTCGATGGTCGACGCGAGCTTGCGCCGTAGGCCGCGCTTTCCGGCCGTCTCCTCGCGGGCTAAGGGTTGGTCCTCCGGTGGCAGCTTGGCGGCGAAGTACTTTCTCTTCTCCTCGGGCATCTTCTCTATCTCGTCCCACCAGGATGCATGCAGCTGCGATCGCCATAGTTTGGAATTCTCGCGCTCGTCCGTCATTCTGGACTCTAGTGTCGAGGACTCGTCGGCAGAAGAGGGAGTGGAAGACAAGTCAGACGAGGCCTCGTCTCTGTACCCGCTTTCGTCCGCTCCCATGGCCTCTGCCGTCTGCACGACGCAGGTAGGCGAGCGCGATGGTGCTATCTGGGCAGGTGGGGAGGAAAGGAATCTGATGGAGTCCTCCACGCTGGACAAATTGGAGGCGAGCACCAAACTCAGTAGCTCGCAGTCGAGGCCCGGGAACTGGTCCTGTAGCGCCGCCAGCTTAACTTTGGACTCCACGTCCTTCGTTTCTGCGTCGCGTTGAAGGCCGCCCAGTTTGAGTACCTCGGGAAGAATGGCTCACACTTTCAGGGGGAGGGCGTACTGTCTTGTTTTTGTTGATGGTGAGATGTGAGATTGCGGAGGAAAAACCCGATGGTGGGCTTCGAGTCAGCGTCTTCCACAGCTGCACGCTGTGTCATGGCCTGCTCCACTACCGCTTGCAGATGAGCAAGTCCGTGGTGCTCTTGGGTACCAGGGTCTGGACTCTCGCGAGGGGAAGAGCTTTCTTGGGAGTGAATTGGTCGCTCTTCGTTCGCTGTGGAGCCGCGACCCTTGACACGACGGGCAAATTTGCGGTGCAGGTCCTCTTCGAAGCTATCGAACGAAGATGAAAGCGAAAAGAACCCATCTTCATCTCCCGCACTCGTGCCGTCTCCCGTTAACATATTGTTGTTGTTGTTGTTGTCTTATTGTTACTTCCGCTAAGAAAATTGATTTTCTCTACATCCACTTTTTGAAGAGAAAAATGGCTTTCTTGTTCACCAGGAATAATGAAATTAATTACAAAAGAAATGGTCCCCTTCTGCAGAGAAAACCGCCGATTACTCAGGTTTAACCATGATGGCCACGACCTGTCCCCACATCGCTCCAGATTGCGCGTACCAACCTGAGGATGAAGGTAAGTTTAGTGATCAGAACGCTCTCGATTTCTTGCGCAACGCTCCAAGCGGGGTGTCAAGCCTGTGTACACAGGAAAGACGTACCCAGCTTCCAATAGCGCAAGCCAAGTTGTATGAGATTGGACAGCTCCGAGTAGTGCTTAATGACCTTCATCACCTCCTCCTCACCGACACCTATTATGCCATACTTCTCGAAGTCCGCGATGATCTTGAGGAAGTCAGCAGCGCCTTCGTAGCCACCACAGTCCTCCAGCAGTTCATTTAGAGCTCCCAGTGCGGCGCCAAACGTTCTAAAACCCTGCGCATGCATTTTTTTGTTAAANAAAAAAAAAAAAAAAGACTACCAACAGATACTTGATCGAGGGAGGGCTCACCTGCACGATGAGGCTCAGATTCCAGTGAGCGAACCCTTGATCGAGCTGCTGGAACGACACATTGAACAGATAAGCCAACGGATAGGCATCCGCTACGCATTCGGCAAGATTTCCGAATTCCATCTGTGGGTTGCACGAATGAGCATGCTTTGGAGTTACATTTCTTCCTTGGTTTGAAGAAGATGTCGTGGCACTTACCCCGAGGCCGATGCCAAAGCCCTTCAAAAAGTCCACCATGTCCGAGCTCGAGAAGTCGAGCGTATAGAGATTATTGGCCGCCTGCGGAAAGATAATCCGTTCTCGCGGCCCATCCCTGACCAACATAATCTCCTATACAGAAACATCACGCAGGCCCCAAATGAACAGGTCAATCGGGAGCTGATGACTGCTCTATGTTCAAGTTCTACTGTACCTGATGCACGGCGTTATCATCGGAATAAATGTATCGGAAGCGGAGATGAGTCCTATTGTAGGTCATGTGCCCATAGCCATAATGCTCGGCCTAACATCAAGTAGGGTCTCATTAGGGAAAAGAAGGGAGGAAAAAAAAGAGGGGGCGGGGGGCGGGAGAGACATGGTACCTGCCGCCAGACGGACCACGGCTCCGTGGCGTCATCGGAGAATCCGTTGAAGGTTTCCCTGCTGCCCGCGTAGCCAGAAGTGATGTGCACCGTGGAGGGAGGGTTGCGGAAGGACTTGCTCATGACCTGTCCCTGGTACACGGGGCTGAGAAGTGCGATGCAGCCAAGCGTCAGTAAGCAGGGCATCGGTGTCCGTGAAGGCGAGGTCCGTACAACGTGTATTCCGCGTCGTGCATGTGGCCGGCGAAGTAGACGTCGACGCCATACTTGGCAAACTGCGTCAGGAAGAAGGTTATTCACCAAAGATTCCACCGTTGAGGAAATCCCAAAGATTAGTAACCACCACACACACGTACCATCGGCTCGAGGATGTTGCGCAGGGCCACTCCCACGATGTAGCAGTCAGCCCACCAGCTGTAGCTGCGCGGATCGTTGGAGCAGTACACGGGGCGGTGACCGTACTAGCAGGAGGAACAACACTGTTGTCAGGTTTGTATTATTATTATTATTATTATTATTATTATTATTATTATTATTATTATTATTATTATTATTATTATTATTATTATTATTATTCATGCCTCCTCCGCGGGCGAATTCACTTACCACAATGATCCACGGCTGCTTGTCTCTGTTGGCGTCCGCCTTGCGCAGGTCCTCCTCGAGCCAGATACGCTGGGGCGATCCCTCCTTCAGCAGATGCTCCTGCGGTAATGCGGAGTTACCGGCCAAATGGTTGAGATGGGAAACAGAACACGGAACAAGCAACCCAAGAATATTCTGGGAGGGGAGAGCGGAGGGCCGGTACGGTGGAGATGGCCACGTAGTGCATGGGGCCCACATTGTAGGAATACCACAGGTTCGTGTCGCTACCGCTCTCCGCGCTGGGCATGGCCCATCTCTTCTCGTAAGCGACGAATCCGTACGGGAACTCCTGATTGCCGGCACACACCATGTACGGCGCGTCTGCAGATTCACAGGACAACCTGTTGGTCTTCCGCCTGGTGGAACGGAGAGGGCAGAGAACAGAGAGGAACAGAGAGAAGGAAAGGGGCGCACTCGCAGCAAGAGGCTCTATCTTATTCATGAAGGCATCAAGCCGAGTCTGGTTGGTGATGCCTCCCCCGTAGGTGTCTGCCTCACGTGACCCCCCACATTAGTACCACATCTCGCAGGAGGACCATCGTGCTACTGAAGAGCAAGCGCGAACGTACAAGCGATATCTCCCATGTGGATGAGGAATTGGAACTTTTGGCCAGCTATCCCGCTCGCAAGCGAAGCAACCGTAGCGTCCGATTCATAATCCAGGCCCATGTCGCCAAAGACCGCAACGTCAATGGACCTGGTGTGCCCAAAATACCGCGGGGGGGGGGAAGGTCAGGTAGTCAGGCAAACAATACGCCGTGTTGCCTATGGACGAGGTACCCCTGAACATCAGCAGGCAAAGTGACGAAGCTGAATTGGGAGGACCAGCTGCTGCCTCCTCCACAGACGTAATAATAGCGCGTGGCAGGCTTCAGTTGCTCTAGTGTTACAGAGTGGATAATGCCTAACAGAGCGAAGAATGGCACTCTATTAGGCCGAGACAGAGCAAAAAGAGAAGGAAGCAAAAGTCACCATTCCAGCCGGTCTCCGAATAGGAGGACGTGACGCCACGGGCGTAGGAAGTTAAATCATTTTGTTTTGTGCCGTAACGCACTTCGCTTGGACCGTCTTCGAGGTTGAGGTGAAGCAGTTAGGCAAAGATGGATCTGCGTGCAAGAAAAAGGGAAAGAACAACCAACCTTGAAAGGTAATCCATTGGACAGTGATTTTAGAAACATCGCTCCTCAGAGCGATGTGGACTTGCTGTGGTTGACTGGGGGCGATAACACGAAAATCATCCTGCCTGAACGACTTACTCTGGTGTGCCACGACACAAGCTACACCGAGAAGAAGAAGAAGAAGCAGGCAAGCCAGTGCAGCCGCTCGCATGGTTAGGGGACGGTAAAGTTCTGACGTGCTGTGTTTTTGAAGCTTCAGCAAGTGACCCTGCGCAGAGCACCGGTAAATTTCCTCTATTTTGCCAAGAAAGGCACCACAAGCTTTTCACAGCTCGCTAACGAGAAAATACACATGCCGTCCAGGCTTGGTAGTCGTACAGGCCGTCCCCTGTAGAAGGGGCAGTGTTTTTGAAGTAGTCGGTCTCCTGCTCGGTCATCGCTAGGCGTAGCCTCTCGAGCTGCACGTGTTCGCTGCCGCGACGGCTGATCGTCTCAAAAGATGACAGAATATCCTCTTTCGTCGAAGAAACGGCCAACAGCTCAATCATAAATTCTTTGAATGCCTCCAGAGATACCGATCCCTGGATGCGGTGGAGAGCGTCAGTACAAAATACTGCATAATCAGCTTTGAGTATGGCAAGGATAGGTACATTAATTCCTTTCTGGTTAACTATCTCTTCAATCTCTGAGCGTGTCCTCTCTTCTCCGAGAGAATAGAGGCAGGCCTTTAGTTGCGCCTTCGTCAGAACACCAGTGCCTTCGTCAAACTGCCTGAAGTTTTCTTCGATCTCCGCGATCTGCTCTGGTGAAAGGCCCTTGACTCTTTCGTTGGCGATCTCGCTCTGTAGCATTGTGGCCTTCTTCGAAAGAAAGCTCTGATACTGCGTCCATTGTGCATCCACATCCTGAAAAGAATGGTTAAATGCGACCAAATACCGTACTGATTGTTAAGTTACTTTTACCTTGGCAATGAGAGTTGTGTGACGGTTATTGGTGACGTGGCGCTCATCAAGCTTGGCCTGAAGTTGCTGGACCTGATGCACTCGTTCGCCATTCTCCGACAGTTTCGCTCTACATTCTTCGACGTACTGTAGCTGAGCTTCGAGACTTTCTTTGGATTCGGTGATTTTGAGCTTGATGTCGACGATCCATTTCGATAGCGGCTCGGCGGCAGAGGCGAATTCCTTGCACAGCGCGTCGTTCGTTCGCTGGGTCTCTAGCTCAGCCTCGTACGCAGTTGTGGTGCCCGCGATCGCCTGGTTCGTGTCACACTCTGCATGAGTCCCGCAGCGAAGGGTAATCGCGGTCACAATGCCTCTGTACCTTTTCAAGGGCTGCACGGGTGTCCGCGATGTCGTCGGGGGTGAGAGAGGAATACGGGTTGTCCCGCACTTCAAGAAAACAGCACTGATTCCAGATATCGGTCGCTGCAATCTGCAACAGATCGACCTGGCTGGTGATGTCCGACACCAAGACTTCAAGAGTGCCTCTGAATGCCTCCACTTCCTCCATAGTGAATCCTAAGTGAAGGCTAAATACATATATAGAAATACACACACACATACTATTAGCGTTGACGGTCCCACACCTGTAGCCGGCTTCGCAGAGATCTTCCTTCCCCCCCCCCAAGCAAGCGTACTAGTTGAGCGAGTCGATCTTATTGCGGGTCCAGCGGTTGAAACTGCTGGCCAGCTTGGCCCACTCCAGTCGGAGCCTCTCCTTCTCAATTTCGCGGGCAAGCGCCGCCTCCAGCACCGGCCTGTGCGTCTTAGAGCGCTCGAGGAGCGACGAGAACTGGTACTCTATCTCCCCGGCCTTGGCCGAGGTGGACTCGATATGCTCATAGAGGCCTGCTTGCAGTTCCTGCGTAAGAGCGAGCAGCCTTACGAGCACCGTATCTTTGAGCTCGGAAGCCTCCGCGTCAAGCGCGTCGAGCAGTTTCAATTGGAACTGAGCCGCGCCCACGGAATTGATCTCGGGCTGGTCCGATAGGTACGCGTTCTGTTTCATCAGATTATAAATGTAATGAGTTTGAACAGCTGACGAAGAAGAAGACGAGTAGCACCTTGTCGCTGAGCCAATCGGCTAACGTCTGAGCAAGCGCAGAGTGCTGGCTGTGGAGGGCCCCCAGGCGGATCTGGCGGTTGAGTTCGGCATGCAGGGCCACCTTGCATTCCTGCTCGCACAGCTCAAGGTGGTGCATGGCCTCAGTGAAGTCCTTCAGCGAGAGGCCCTCGCCGGGCTGGAACATAGGCCTACGGTGGTGGGCGAGGCGCATGGCCAAGTTGTTGTAGGTCGTCTCCAGATCGAGTTGGTGACCTATGATAACGTTCTTTTGGCAGGTTTTGTATGCGTAAAAGTCTTGTAGCCGCTTCTTCGCGCCAGCCTGGTGAGGGCGAAGGATAAGTAACGTATCTCAAGTCATCGAGTGAGAGGAGAAGGACAAGGAGGAAGGGTATCACTTTACCATGGTGTTGTCGACTGTCCTGTCCTCGAGCTCTTTCTTAACCTTGACAATGAGATCGCGCAGCTGGTTGGCCTTGGCGATGTAGTCCGCCCGCATGGTGTCGTTCTCTTCCGTCAGCTTGATGACCTTCCCTATGCGGCGAGCCGCGAGGTCCGTCTTCCTCTGCTCGGCAATGCCGTAATAATATTCCGATACATAGACCACCCAACTGTTCTCGTCCAGCTTAAGAAGGTCTGTTCCATGTGTTGCGGTTGGCGCGCACGGCCGCGAAAGGGAACATCATGTACTTTGGATGGACAGGCATGGAATACCTAAGGGGGTGAGATATTTCTCCAGCTGGAAGTAGGTCTCAGCAGCGTCCATGGCAGCCTGCAAATTGGCAATAGGGTCGCTCTTATCGAGAGTGTCGTAGTCAAGCAATTGCGGGCGATGCTTGTGGATCCTTATTAGAAGGAACCAGCCAAGGTGAGATGACTGCCAATCGCAGGCCCAACCAAGTGATTTGGAGGCGGTGTACATACAGCGCGCACAGGGCGAGACCATCCTTGAATCCGGACTTCCAGTTTTCCACCTTGATGCCGTAGCCGGCGGTCTTGTTCTGCACCCACAATAAAAGTGCGTCCTTGAAGTTCAGTGCCTGTTCATCCTCAGGGTCGCCTATCTTCAGAAACTTCAGCATGCACGCCCACACCAGACTCAGCACACCCCTGAGAAAATAAGAAACAGGGAACAGAACGTGAAAGCAAGAAAAACAGCGAGAGAGAGAGAGAGAGAGAGAGCAGAGAGAGAAGATTTGAGTCCTCGGATACTCACACAAAGCAGAAGCGATACCGCTCGTCGCCGTCGACGAAGTTTTCAGCTTGAGGCTTGACCTTCATCTCAACGCCGGACTCCCACACAAACTTGAGGGCGTTGTTCAGGTTGTCAATCTTCTGCACCCTCTGGTTGCTGGGTTTGAGAGGCTTCCCGGTGTACTTTGTCTCCGAAAGTGCTTCGATTAACTTGATCAACAGAATACCGTCGCTAGCACCATTCAGCCACTGAAGTGAATTCACTCTCGGAGAGCCTCAGTGAAAAGAGAAAACCAACCCTACCTCACGTCCTTGACAACGTCGGTTACATCGAGACCACTGTGAAGAAGCTTCTGGCGCACCCAGCGAGTGAAGATAGTGTGCTGTAAACGCAACCAGTCCTGATTATCCCGCTTGCTCATGCCCTAGTAGAGTACAGAAGCCTCTGGTAATCTTTCCGGTTTCTTTCGCTTATTGTTTAGCAGACACAAACTACGGTTTTGGCGACAGATGGTTAAAAATGACCGTACCTGTCGCATTGTTGACTGCTACATGGAGTTTTGGAATCCATAATTGGCTGATCAGCCAGATTTTCTCAAATTGAGTAAAGTCTGGAAATGGGGTGGATGGTTGGGGGCTCTTGCGAGAGGGGAAGCAAAAACGGGGGAAACAAGCGAGAGCTAGGATGGCTGCATTTTCAGTTCAGTATGATAGCATTGATCGCACACACGAACCGGCCTCGCCAAACCTTTGTTCGGCAGAGCGATCCTTTGCGAGCTGCATGGCCCACAGAAAAGGAATCCACACCTGAAACGCGCGTAACAAAATAGCGTACGTGAGGAGCTGGGGCACACGGCAAGGCTGCTCGAATGCGCCTCTCTTCTCTGGCCTCCGAATTAACGGCAGAAGGCGCACCTTCGGCAGTGATGTCGGCGAAGGGTCAGGTGGAAGAGCGCGCCACAGGACGTACAACCGATTCCGCAGCTGTCCGGCACCCACTCCGGGAGCGAGGTGGCTTGGGTACTGCCCCCAGACGAAGCTAACGCCCTCTTAAGTCCCTTCTCGGCGATATCGAAGAAGAACTCCTGTACCCTATCCGTGGACCAGCACGCACTCGCCTCTCGATATTCGATGTGTTTTGCCTGAGAAAGATGCAATTACAGGGGAAACAGCCGATATATGTGAGCAGCTCGGGTGTCTTACTGCAGCCCACGTTCGAACTTCTGCCTCTTGTATCTGCCTCTCTTCGGCTTTGTCACATTTGGAGCCGACAAGGATGGGCAAGGATGTATTGTAAGGACTCGTTGTGACTTCCTCTATATGAAAAAAAGAATATTCGATGATGTGATTAGCCAATCGTGCAAAAACAAGAGGGTTAAGGGAGACTACCAATTAGCTTTTTTACATAAATGAATGATGTGATATCCGTCACATCAAACAAGAAAATGACTACGTGAGCACCCTGATAAAACATATGCCCCAACCGATCCACGAAGTGCTCAGCCCCTTGCCAGAAAGGTGAGCATGGGCCATGACGGGGGGAGGGGATTAATTTGAATTGGGGCCCAAGTGGTACCGGATATATCCCAGATGGAGCACTTGACGCTTGTGCCGTAGAGATTGATGAGCTTTACCAGGTAACTGGAGCCTACAGTCGGTGAAACATCTTGCTCTATCATATCCGCGATATGCACGGCATTGCGGGCCGCGTCGCTCCTCGCCAGCTGATGCCCACGTCGTGCTGTAGAGTCTCCCGCAGAGGAGCCCTGAGAACTCTTGTGCGCATACACGAAGTGGTTGACGAGGCGTGTCTTGCCTGCACCAACCTGCCCGAACAAGACCAGCTTTATTTCCACAATGCCCCCCTTCGTTTGGGTTCCCAATTTTGTGGTGGCCGTGGCCGTTGCCGTAGTTGAGGAGGAGGAGGAAGTGCCGGTGGCCGGTTGAGGGCGGACAGAAGAGCTGTTGAAGGAGGCAAGTGTGGCAGTATGCGTAGAAGTTGAAGCTTGTTGTTGGGTGTGTGAAGTTGCTACAGAAAAGTTGGGTGCGGTTTGTGAATGTTGCGGGGGAGGCCGAGGAGGAAGCCGTGGAGCAGCCGTCGCTCCCTGCTGAGCACCAGCGTGAATACGCGGCGGTAATGCGGGTGCTGGCCCTGCAGGGCTCACCTGCATTGTGTCAGGCTCTGGAGCAGGGTGGTTGCCCCAGGAGTTGAAAGATTTCTTTTATTTTACGAGTTTATTTTTCAATTTCTTCCTGTTATGTACAGCTCCCGTCTCGTGTTGTTGTTTTTATACACCACCACCACCACCACCACCACCACCACTTTCGCAAAGCCGCGCTTATGCCAACAACTGAACTATAAGTCCTCGTCAAGGTCAATTGGCTCGTCTTCAAGCGCTTGTAACTCCGCTTGTGCCTGTAGCTGCTCCTGTTCCTGTTTATTTACTCGGAACGTGCTCTGCAACTCTGTGGCCAGCAGCACACACATTAGGCCAACAAACTGATAGCCACGTGATATGTGAACGTACCTTCCATCATGGATGCCATGTTGTCCTTTTGCGCTTTCTGTAGCTCCTTCTCACGCTCCTTCTTTTCTTTTTCTTTGATCTGAATGCGAATACGATCTATCTCAGCAAGGATTTCGTCCTTGGTTTCCCACTTCTGAATCTCGAACTCCTTGGCCTTGCGCCACGTAGAGGCCTGCTTCTCGTCGAGAGTAGAGAAGAGCGTTTGCTCCCAGATTCGCATTCGTTGGAAGGCTATATATGTATAAAAAGGGGGGGGGAACGATCGTGTTAGAACTGTTTGTGGTACTGTACCTCCAATTCTGAGAAAGAGACACGTGCCTGACTTGGGCTTGAGTGGTAGCTTCTTGATGAGAAATGGATACTTCTGCACCAGAGCAACAAGCGCCTCCATGTGTTTAGAAAAACACTTCATATACGTTTCGACGGCCTTGGGCACATTGGCAGAGCAGATGTCCGAGCAGCCTATCAACTCGCATAACTGTCTCTCGATGTCTGCTGGTGTCAGCTCCTTCCTAGCTTGGACCCCACGTCTGGCGGTCGCCCCTGAAGAGCCTGGGCCCGGAGGCGGCGGCGGCGGCGGCACGTTGGCCGAAGGGGGCGGGGGAGGGGGTGGTACAGCAGCACTCGCCGAAGGGGGGGAAGGGAGCGGATGTGCTGCGGCAATTCCAGAGACAGAAAAGGGAAGCGTGGCCTCTTGCGGCATAGCCAACGAGGAGGAAGAGACGGCAGCCAATGGCGGCGGAGAAACGCCGTTAGCCTTCAACTGTTCGATAGCCGCTGAAACCTGAGCCATCTGATGGTCAACCGATAGAAAGACATGTAAGTCACCTGTGCTTGGCATGCTTTGCCACTGTAGGACTTACGTACATATTCACGAAGCTCGCTTACTTGCATCACCTGTATCCATTCCAATGTACGAAGCATTGAAGAGTAGCAAGTGAGACACATGTGTAATGCGAACACCACTCAAAGCGATAAACTCGCACCTGACTCTGGAGCAAGTCCACTTTATCCTTGAGGAAGTCGATGTCATTGCTATCCCGACCTTTGCCCTTTCTTCTGCCGTTGAATATGCCAAAGAAGTTGATACTGCCTAAGAAACTTCGCGAGAGGCTTGGGGCCTCATTGTCCAGTACTGCCTGCTGATGCACAAGTTTGGGTGTTGAGCGTCCGGTCCCTCCGAGAGACACTCGCAGCACGTTCATCGTCTTGCCATTGCTGTCCTCGGTCTCGGAGGCAGGCGTGATGAGCAGCCAGTCATCCTCCAGGCTGGAACTTTCAACTTCGCTCGAAGATTTAACCGGTCCATCGGCTTCCCCCTCCCACAGGTAGTTCTCTCCGTTGTAGTCGTCGTCGTCGTCGTCGTCGTCGAATATGGGTTCCACATCAGTTGAAAAGCACGGTGGTTCGACGTCATCTTCATAAATGGGCATAATGGCACCTGCAGCGTTACGGTTACTAGTTCAATAAATGAGGCTCACTTTCGTGATTCCTTGTTGATATCATTCTGTACAGGGGTAAAACTAGGTTCACGGGGGGGGGGGCAAGAGAAACTACTCACCCTTGTATTGTTGAACGCAGTCATGATGCAAGTCCTCCAAGGGATCTGTGCACATAGGAGAAGAGGAACTGGAAGATGTGTTGGGTGATAAGCGAGAGATTACATCACGCCAAAGAGCGGGATCCAATTCATCTGCCCTCATCACCTGTGTGATTGCCAACGTTGGCTTCCCCGCATCTATATTGTGATTAGAAGGGGTGCCAGATGTCATAACGCCTTCTATCCGAGGCTGATAAAAGACGTATGAGGTGTTGCCCATTCACAACACTAACGGCTGGCGGAAAAGTTTATGTCTTCTCTTCTGCCGAATGGCCCATAAATATACAAGAAAAGGAGAGAGAAAAACAAGATCATGAGCAGCACTAAACCATCAGAGGAGGAAGGGCTTGTCGTGCTATTTTACAAGTACGTTAGCATCGATGAGCCAGAAGCGCATGCTGAATGGCAAGCTAGCGTGTGCCGGCGACTCCGGCTGTCTGGCAAAGTTCGCATTGCTACGGAGGGGATAAATGGCACCCTGGTACAATCTTCACTTGTTGTTCAAGAATCTTACTTACTTATCAACAAAGCACCCTCTTATAAAGGGCGGTTCTAAAGACAGTATTACAGCCTACCAGAAGGAAATGGAGTCTCACTCCCTCTACACTAACGCGGACATTCAATGGAAGACAAGCCCCGGCTCTGTCAACTCCTTCGGTTGCTCACACCATACTAATGTATATTAAGTCTCGCATGTCCATTTACACAAGAACTTCCATCAGAGGGCCTTTCTGTGCGCGTTGTGAGTGAAATCATCACGCTCGATGTGCCTGGCCTCTCTGCTGAGATGGTACCCCTCCCCCTTTGCAACTCTCGGATGGAGGCCGATGACAGGTCAAACTTACTGTACTTGCATCGAAGGCTGCAAAACACCTTTCTCCAGCTGAATTTCATAGAGCACTTCAGCAGATGAACGAGGACACTGTGTTGATCGACTGTAGGAATGACTACGGTTCGTCGCTCTCACGAAGCCTCTCATATTCATTATCACACTCACATGTGTGGCCAGAATCCAGGATAGGGCGGTTTGAAGGCGCAGTGGCTCCTCCTGTTCGCAAGTTTTCTCTGTTTCCTCGATGGGTGGATGAGAATCTTGACGCTCTTCAAGGCAAGAGAGTACTCATGTACTGTACAGGAGGCATTCGCTGCGAAAAGGGATCTGCTTACCTCCGGTCGAAGGGGGTCCAGGATGTACGTAGTCGAAGTGGTGTTTCACTGACCCTAAGCTTATTTGGTGTCGCTTCAGGTGTACCAGCTGAATGGTGGCATCCACAAATATATCGGTAAAAACAAAAGACATGCCTCCACGATCAGACGACCTTAATCTCACTTGAAAGTATGACTCGTGCGCGACAACTGGTGCACAGAACAATACCCTGATGGTTTCTTTCGGGGGAAGAATTACGTGTTTGATTTGAGGCAGTCTATTGCCGCTAACGATGATGTGCTTGGCTCATGCTTCTTGTGCTCCGCACCCCATGACCACTACGTCGCCTGTTCTAGTGAAGGTACACCGTACACTCCAGCAGCGTGCATTTCCAGACGTTTGTGTTGTATCAGCACGAGAAATAATCATCGCTAGCGCGCCCAATAGGGTGTTACGCGCTGCTGCTTGCGTGCGAAACCTGCCGCGAGGCGAGGCAAGATAACATTTACTGCAGCGAGGAATGCAGACAGATGGGACCCAAATGGAACAAATTTAAGAAGACACCCAAGCACAGACCAGGCCGCGCTGAGCGAAGGCGAAGAAGGATAGAAAAGAAAAAGGCGGCCCGATCCTGCATACAGGACGGAACGACGCATGCATCACCTCAATGCCGACCGAACACAGGAAAAGAAGAGTTCCTCAGCGACGACAACGGCGGCAGCCTTCATGATGATGATGATGATGGCGAGTTGCAGCTCGTTTCATTCGATGTAATTGATGAGGAAGAGGCCACCCAGTAGCAGAGCTGGCGAAAAATAAACAACATGACAAAGCTGTCCAGTGTTTACTCCTTTCATCACTATCATCTGTACATACCAAGGTCAACGCTTCTTGAAGCCATACTTTTTTCGTTCGTAAAACAGATCGGTCTTAGAACTTCCCAGATTCAC
This sequence comes from Acanthamoeba culbertsoni, assembly GCA_000826265.1. Lineage (NCBI taxonomy): Eukaryota > Discosea > Longamoebia > Acanthamoebidae > Acanthamoeba > Acanthamoeba culbertsoni. The sequence goes on along the minus strand of CDFF01072289.1, from coordinate 7,451 downwards.
AATTTTGGGGCATCCTTCTCTCTAATAAATGAAAAAGGAAGAATGAGCGAGGGTGAGCACTTAAAATGAGGAGAAGAAAAGGGCTCCAACATACATCTTTTTCAAGAATGGTACATTCTTTGCAGTAGTAGGCGTCTGAAATACCAGGGGCGCCGCAGATTACGCAGCGTCCCTGGAAGGATCCGTAGTTGCACTCATCGCACACACGCACCAAAGTGCAGGGACGCACGTAGCTATCACAAATGACACATTTACCGTCGCATTTTTCACACAGTCGCCCGATTGCGATCCCAGGTTGCTTTCTGCAGAAGATGAGATCAGGATGATGCTTGGCCATTTGTGATGGTTGCCAATAGTTCTGTTCTCTGTTGGTGCCTGCCGCGCAGCCAAACACAACGGAACAAACTTTTCTCGCCTTTTTATCGCGCATGGAAGAATTTTTCTTGCTTGTTTCCTCATTTTTCTTCTACCATGAAAACTATTGACAGGAAATGAAATTAATTAATGTGCACAGCTTTGAGCACGAGCTGCCCTCACCCACATGGCTGATCCGTTGGATGTAGCAAAGTACAGGGAAGCTTCTTCATCGTGTTCTTCATTTTGTAGGTTGACTGAGTGTTGTGTCTTAGATTGGTGAGTGTTCTGCGAGCGGAGGGGAAGAACGCTCCTAAGCAACTGTGCTTTAATCTCAAGAATCAACTCAAGGTTTGGTTAGCCGGTCACGGCGTCAACTCTAGTTCTATCCTTGTCTTGTTGACACTTGGCTTTGTGACCTTTGGGGGGGACTAAAAGGACGATGGTTTCGCCCGCGCTTTTGAGGCCGAGGGTGGCATGGAAGCCCTCATGAATGTCGCTGCGCAGTCAACGGGCAATGTTCAAACATATTCGCTCGCTGCACTTCGTGTGGCCATATCGCACAACTCGGGTAAGCGCGCCCATGATGTTCGTGAAGTTAGTTTCTTAAGGAACGGTCTCCTAACCGCGTCTGGTGAAGTCGTCGATGGGCTGCTGCAGAAATTCGAGCTGCTTGAGATGTTAGTGGAGCTCTTGGAATCTTCCTTCCTAACCGTGGCTAAGTATCACTTCCTTATTTACCATCAATTCTCCCGTCTTTATATTGCTTGCGTCATCTTTTATCAACGCAACGACCCCACAGGCAAGTAGCCGAGATACTCGCCATTCTTTGCTCCTGCGAACCTTCCTCTTGGCGACGCGTACATAAGGTACACTCAGCCTCTTCAATGGCGTGCAATGGACTGCTGTCAACTCTCGAATCATCGCGATGCTCTCGCCAGGCCTTCAAAAACCATGCCAAGGCGAAGGGCAAGGCCCCCTATTCCAACATCGTCCAGTGCATAGTGGCCAACGACCTGGATCTGCAAACGAACAGCGTTATGCTGATGAACAACCTTCTCAGCTCCGCTCCCGAGCGCATGCGCAAGTTTCTCGGCATCTGGCGCGACCTCGGCGCCGAGGACAAGCTCAAGGTTGGGCTCGATCCTCTCCACCCCCCCCAACAAACAATATCCCCATTCCGCCTTCCTTCGTTTTCCCGCCTGCTAACAACAGTCGGCTGGCCATTGCCGGGATACAGAGTGTGGCGCAGACCACCAAATACGAGGCGCTGATCGCGCAGGTGCAACAATACCAGAAGAAATTACTGACCGTGTTCCCCGAATCCGCGCATATCATCGACGACCCTTCGCTGCAGGCGCCCGCTACGGCCACTGGCCGAGCGCGCAAAGGCAATTAGCCAATCATTACACAGCACCGGCAATATAAAACTCCAGTCTGACAGGTCGTGCGTGTAACCATACACAGGGACCATAGCCAAGAAGGTGGCGGCCGTCGGGACCCTCATGAAGCGGGACAAGAACGACAAGGAAGACGAAGGCGCCACAGCTTCGGAGGCGGCCACCGAGATCGTGGCCGCGGGCAGCAAGACCAGGGCTCCCGCTCCGGAAGGCGGGGAGGACACCAACGAAGAGAATGAGCAACACCACGAAGAAAAGGAGAAAGAAAAGGACAAGCAAAAGAAGAAACTCAAGGAAAAGCTGAGGGCCAAGAAGGAGCGCCAGGCCGAGGCCGAACAGAAGTACCAGAAGACCGGCGTGGAGGAAAAGCTGAGAGCCTATGAGGACCAGCAGCCCCTCATCAGGTGTACCCACGCCCCTTCACCCCTCTTCCTCCTCTCCCTAGCTCTCCTAGGCCTCACACGTCCTCCTCCGCGACGGCAGGCTGCTCAAGTACGAGCTGAAGAGGCAAGAGGTGGCCATCAACGAGGCGCTTGCCTTGGGCGCCCACATCAACGCCTGTATGCGAGCACTGTTTATTATTCCCAATTTTTCTGTTTTCTGTTTTCTGTTTTTTTTTTCAGCCGACATGTCACCAT
>CDFF01072288.1:74318-90488 GCA_000826265.1 Acanthamoeba culbertsoni | reverse complement strand
AAAAGACATGTAACAATGAAGATAAATGAAAAAGGATATAATAGAGGCTTGACTCCTTTGGTGATTTAGACCCAGCTGCGGGTCAGGATCACCGACGCGAAGGAGAAGCGCTGGGAGGTGCCCGACATCGTTGATGCTTCTCCAAGCCGTTTCTCGAAGGCCGACTATGACTTCCAGCTCGTCGAATTCCCATTCGCATTCTCCGTAGTGCGCAGGTCAACTGGCGAAACCCTCTTCAATACTTCATCACCCGGTATATGCCTCCCTCTCTACCCCCAAAATGTACCCTCTTTATCGTGTTGTAATAATATTTGTCCCAACTTGGCGATGAACGTTATTTCTCTCTCTCTCTCTCTCTCTCTCTCTCTCTCTCTCTTCAATTCTTTAGTGGGGAGTGGCAATGAGGAATTCAACGGTCTTGTCTTTGAAGACCAGTACCTCGAGATCAGCACACAGTTGCCCAAGGACTCTTTTGTGTACGGCCTCGGGGAGAGGGCTCACCCGCTCCGCCTCAATAGCTCAGTCTATTACACGTTCTTCGCTGCCGGTTTGTCAGACCCGCCAATCAACCCCTGGCGTTACGATTTAAGTCTATTTTTTTATTTATTTATTGATTTATTGATTTATTTATTGATAAGAACTCATTAATTCATTGTAGAGAAAAATTATTAATGTTAATTGCTCAGACAACGGAGGCGTGCCGTTCCTCACGAACCTCTACGGCTCTCACCCATTTTACATGGAGATGCGCAAACCGTTCAACACGGTGGATACTCATTTCCCCCCCCCTCAATTTCCTGTCGACACTTCCCAACGGCGAAGCTTACATTCGCGGATTCGCGCAGGCCCATGGTGTGTTTCTTCTGAACAGCAACGGTATGGATGTCTATCTTGGAGAGTCGTCTCTCACCTATCGCGTGATTGGCGGAGTATTGGATTTCTTCTTCATGCTCGGTCCCTCTCCTCGAAACGTTATCGACCAATACACTCAGCTCATCGGCCGCCCCCACATGGCACAGAACACTCTCCATCCCCGAACTTTCTTCTTCCAAATCTGATCGGTTCGATATGTGTTGCAATGCAACTTTCCATCGCGCGCCTGTGTGTGTGTGTGTGTGATGGGATAGCCTCCGTATTGGGCGCTGGGTTGGCATCAGTGTCGGTATGGATATCACGACTTGAGCCAGGTGGAGACGGTCGTGGCCGAATATGCCAAGCACAAGATTCCTCTTGACACCATCTGTACTTAGAAGATTTCCCTTCGCCTAGGCTGAACCAGTGCTATGCTCAATTGAACCACTTCCCATGGAAACCGTTAACAGGGAACGACATCGACTACATGTACAAGTTCCTCGACTTCACTTTCGATCCCGTCCGCTTCCCCGTGAAAGACGTGCAAGTGCGTCGGCCATTTCCCTTTTTTGTCGACATTCGGTGAATATAAAGGCTCTTGTTTGTGATTGGGCAGGCATTCGTGAATCGCCTTCACCAACAGGGCCAACAATACATCGTCATTGTAGACGCTGGCATCTCCAACCAGACCAGCTATACAGCTTTCGATCAGGGGCTCTCCCTCGACATCTTCATCAAAAGCAATACTACCGGTAAACGTCTGTTGTGCGCTTCTTACCATTAGATTTTCGAGTAATTTTCGATAAATTGCGTAGGAAAACCATTCATTGGCAAGGTATGGCCGGGATTCACTGCCTGGACCGATTACTACCATCCGAACGCGGGATCCTATTGGACTACGCAAATGAAGAGATTCTTGTCGACCGTTCCAGTTGACGGTGTGCCATCTCTCTCTTCCTGTCATCGGCCATCTACCGTTCTTCGTAAACTTAATGATTAAAAATTCCTAGGCATTTGGCTGGACATGAACGAACCCTCCAACTTCTGCAGTGGCGAGTGCGCAGAGGAGGAAGCGGACGTGAAACGTCAAGGCGGCCTGAGCTTCAACCCCACCACTCCGCCCTATGCTATCAACAACAGAGGATGCACCGCGCCCCTCGACAAGAACACCATGTCGATGTCCGCCCAGCAATACCTCTCCAGCCACTACAACATGCACAACCTCTACGGTGCACCGCCAATCAATCATTACTTAATTTTTCCCATATTACATATGAGTATACTAGGGATAAAATTCACAGATAACTTGCAGGCTACTCGGAGTCTCGAATGACGTATCGTGCACTGCGTAATATTCGAAGCGACAAGCGCCCAGTTATCATCAGCCGCTCGACTTTCCCCGGACACGGAAGGCATGCTGGCCATTGGCTCGGAGATAATAAGTCCACGTGGCAAGATCTCTATATGTCTATTCCAGGCATACTCAATTTCCAGATGTTCGGAATTCCTCTGGTCGGTGCCGACATATGTGGCTTTGGTATGCTGTTTTTCTTCCAGGATCCGATAGGTGTCCGCATTTCACTCGGATTGACCAATCGTGTAGGACTTAACACGACGATGGAGCTTTGCGCTCGTTGGATGCAGCTGGGTGCCTTCTACCCGTTCTCCCGCAACCACAACTCGCTCCACAGCAGCCCTCAGGGTGAGTGTCAGCTATCTCCCCCCCCTCGAGTTTTCGACGAAACCTTTGGCCTCAAGTTGACGAAATCGGCTGCATGTAGAGCCCTACACGTGGCCGGAAGTGGCCGCGATCAGCCGCGAAATCCTGTCTGTGCGCTATTCTCTGTTGCCGTATTACTACACCCTTTTCCATGAGGTGCGGTGAGGGAGTCAAATATTCCCTCCAATTTGCTGTTCTCCTTCGTTTCCTTATTGGTTCCACGCAAAGGCGCATACCGAGGGAACGATGGTGGCTCGTCCGCTTTTCGTCGAATTTTCGAATGACTGGATTGTGTGGGACATCGACCGGCAGTTCATGATCGGATCGGCGCTTATCGTGTCGCCTGTACTCGAAGAAGGCGCCACCTCCGTCAATGCATACTTCCCCGCAGGCCAATGGTGCGCTATTCCTTCCCACTCACAGTACTATCAATAACTAACATAACGATAAGGTACGACTTCTATACTTTGGCGCCCTTAAAGAAGACGGGATGGATCAACCTTAGTGCGCCACTCGATAAAATCAACGTTCCTCTCGCCCTACGTCCTCATCGTTTTGTGCAATAAACTAATCAATTCACCGGAATCCCCACGTGTTTTCCCCAACAGGTGCATCTGCGCGGCGGCAACGTTATCGCGCTGCAGACTCCGGCCCTCACCACGGCCGAGACGCGAAAGAATCCGTTCCACCTCGTGGCCGCCCTCTCGTCTGGCGGCGCTAAAGGACTCCTCTATCTCGTACGTCATTAGGCCAGCCTGGGGGTTCATATTAGGTAACATGTTTGCGTGTGCAAACTAGGACGCGGGCGACGGATATGAATTCGAGGAGCAGTCGCAGTTCACGAGTATAATGTACTTCGTCGACGCAACCAACGGCACAGGCGGTTACTTCCAGGCAATGGTACGTTTCCTTCGAAAAGGAATATAAAAATAAAAAAAACAAGCTTGTGCTAACCCTGACGAACTCATCTCTCCAGGTGGTGCAAGACAAATACGAAGGGGCGAGCCGTCTCACCGTTTCGACCCTGTCGGTGGCTGGCCTCTCCACCCGGCCCAAGCAGGTGACCTACCGCGGTGCCCCGGTGCCGTTTGCGTTCGACGATAATATTGGCCTGCTCACTGTGCACGGACTTCTACTGGCTATGAACGACCACTGGCTTGTCACCTGGACCTGATGTAATCACAGGGGAGGGGAGGAAAGGGGTGCATTTATTTACAGCTGCAGAAAATGCTACTTCCACGAATAAATATTTATCTCGTTCTGGTTGATGTCCGAGATGTACACTAGATTGCGCTCCATGTCCAAAGCTACTCCTCTACTGTTTAGAAACCTATCGTTGCCAAACTGAGTCTGGAAGGAACCATCGGCCGAGTTGAATACCTGCACACACTTGTGCGCGGTATCGGCCACCAGCACCAGACCACAGGCCTCCATCAACCCTATTCCCCAAGGGTGTTCCAGGCCGCCAGTCGGGGCCGTTCGTCCCACTTCGTATTGCAGTTGCCCGAGCTGGTTAAACACTTTCACCTGGCCAGACCACTCGCTCACATACACCTTGCCCTCCCCATCCACAGCGAGGCCAGTAGGCGACGCCAACTGCGTCGAGCCCATGGAGCGAATGAATCGCCCACAGGAGTCGAACACTTGATAGTTCTGCAGCGCAAAGTCTGCTACGAAGATGTTGCCCAGCATGTCGACGGCCACCCCGACCGGCTCCTCGAAGTGCGGCTCCATGTCGCGCCCGAACTCGAAAAGGAATGCTCCGTCGGTCGAACTGAACACCTGCACGCGCTGGTTGCCCGTATCGGTGACTACGATGCGTCCTCTGCTCGGATCTAAGGCAATGCCGAGCGGCTGCTTGAACTTGCCCGGCCCGCTACCTTTGGCCCCAAACGTGAACAAGGGGTCGCCCTTTGCATCGAACACCTGTACCCGGTCGTTGTCACGCTCGACCACGAAGAGGCGACCAGAGGAAGGATCGACCACCAGACCTCTTGGGTGGCGCAGCTTGCCTCGACACCGTCCGTAAGACCCCATGGTCCTCACATAGCGGAAGTTGCTTGGCGTGAGGCGTGCTGGCACCAGTTGGAAGAGCTTTGCCAGGGCCTGGTTGGCTTCGTCGACCAAGCGTTGCGCCTCTGTCAGGTGGCTCTGCGTCCCAGGTTGGGCCAGCAGAAGCTGGTGTAGCTCACCGAGGGCTTCCTGAACGGTCTCGGCACTTCGCAAGATCAATTGAAGCTCGTGCACATGATCTGGCTCCTCGCCAATGCCACTGTAGAGCATGGCGACCTCTGCCAGCTTCTTGTTGAAAAGAGCGAGTTGTGCAAAAGAGAGGGAGCCGGAGGCATCGAGGTTGCAGTGGAAGCGATCGGGGACTGCCTGCATTTCTCCATGCCACCGCCACAGGGAAAGGAAGCATGAGATAGTCTGTGTGTAGGTTCGCTCAGACACCGCCAGGCTTGGGCCCTTCTTCGTTAGGTTCCAGCCCAGCGTGTAGGTTGCCGTACGAGTTGCCACGGTCTTATAGCCCTCTATCTCCTGAATTATCTCATTGTTGACTGTTGCGAGCGCCTGAATCTTACGGACAAGAACCCCTGTGTTGTCTTCCTCCATTACATAAAACATAGCTAATTTCTCTGGTTCCCGTTTTTATTTCCTCCGTACAATTAATAATAGCACGTGGAGAGATGAGCGCTTGGACAAAATTGGAGCAAAGATTCTTCTCTCGTTATCATGGTGTGTCCGGGGGAGTTCTGTTAAAGGGTCGCTTCTGGGAGCAGCTAGGCCAGAAGTACCCCTTTTTTGCCACCATGAACAATGGTTACAAATTTCATTCTTGATAATCTCCACTCCCGTTATGCTAACCTTCACTTGTAGCTTTGTGGGCTGCTCCTGCATTCAAGTGGGGTACATATGTCTTCCGTTTCAAATTTATATTTTGTTATTTAAAAGTTATAAAATTGGAGTTGGAGAGCACCCGTATTCGTTCATTTTCTAACAATACATCAGGGCTGGCCATTGTGCCTCTCTACGGTATTCTTCAGGGTAAGCCCGAAGTTAAGGATCTCGACCTCAACCAGTCGCTCGCACTCTCCGTAACTGGTCTTGTATGGACTTATTATGGCTTCCTCGTCGTACCTCGGTACGCTATTGATGATCCCCATTTCAACATCGTTTCGAAAATATGTGTCTATATTTCTCTGCACACATTTTAATTCTTGGTCAATTTGTGTGCTTGATAATAGGGCTGATTTGTTGATTGCCGTTAATGCCGCCCTCCTGACTGTGAATGGATACAATGTGCACCGCAAGATCCAGTTCGGCTCCTCTCCCCCGCCATTTAAGCCTTCAAAATTTTACCTTCAATTACCCACTTTGCCAATCCCACTCTTACACGTCCTTCTCCTCACGTGCTACACAGGTATGACAAGAAAATGAAAGAACTCAACACCTGAGCTTTGTCCTTTTAAGGATAATTACTTATATGGGATAAAGAGTGAAATTCAGTGAAATTCTTTCGTACAGGATTGTGACGTACGGAAAAAGAACTAACTACGTCCATGGCTAGTATCCACAAATGAGCAGCTCCCTTTTGGAGAAAGGGTACAAAATCAGCTGCTCATTTATGGATACTAGCCACGGAGTAGTTAGTTCTTTTACCGTACGTCACAATCCTGAAGACGTTGAAAATCGACGGCTAGTAGTGAGCAGAGGCATGACGTCGCAGTTGTTGACTATAGTTATTACTGGAACTGGAGGCGTAGGCAAGAGCGCTTTAACTTTGGCTTATGTGAGCCATCAGTTTGTAATCGAATACGGTATTGGCCGCATCTAAACGCCCAGATTATTATCCCACCCTCTCTTACTCTCTCTCTCTCTCTCTCTCTCTCTCTCTGTCAATCCTCCACACAGACCCCACCATCGAAGACAGTCACCGAAAACAGGTGTGTATCGATGGTATCGTGTCGGTACTGGATATCCTAGACACAGCTGGACAGGAGGAGTTCCAGGTATGATCTTAACAGACACCAGGCCCTCCACAGAAATCATCTGTTTCATGAGAACGCCTAACACTTTCCCTATTTGTACAGTCTATGCAGGATCAATGGTTCCGTACAGGACAGGGTTTTGTGTTAGTATACAGCATCGACGACCATAAATCACTTGAGCAGGTTGCAGAACTTCGAGCGAAAATATTAAGGATTCAGGTATTTCGTTGATACTCCCTCCCTGAAAGAGGAAGAAAAGTTGGCACCAACCAACCAAAATATAGGATTCAGATTCGGTGCCCATGGTACTGGTAGGAAACAAGAGCGATCTTCCTGATAATCTACGCCAAGTTCCAGAAGCAGTGGGCAAAGAACAAGCAGCCAACTTTGGGTGCCCATTTTTCGAGTCCAGTGCGAAGGTTCATGCAATTCCGGATTGATTTATTCATTTTCTTCTAAACAACTCTTTTGAATCGTAGCTACGAACCAATGTAGACGAACTATTCGGAGAGCTTGTTCGGCAGATAAGGAAACACCAGGCGGGTGACAGCCATTTCAAGGCGGATGATAAGAAGAAAAGGAAGGCTTGCACTCTTTTCTAAAGAGGGGAGACAAATCTTCGTATATGCGCCACCAGTCTGCCTTCTCTTGTTCACGCTCCTGATGAGCCATCTGTACAGTGGAAAGAAATAAATTTACATAAGGAAAAAAAACGTCTTATTAAGAAAATCAAGATTTATTGCGGCAGGAAGGACTTTGTTAAGAAAATGGCCTCTACTCCCGTTATGAGTCCTGCCCGTAGGAGATGGACGCAGTTTGTTGGAACGGTGGGAGCTCGTGCGTATTCCTTCACTTTTTTTTTTTNTTTTGGCCTGCATTTTGTGTGCTCATCTCCTTAAATGCAGTCGCGAATTGGGGAATCCCTCTCGCGGTACGCTGAGGAACTTCAATTTTAGCATGTTGGAACCACTAACCCCTTTCACGTGTGAAGGCGATTACCAACATCTACAATCAGCAAGATCCAACCAAGATCGATCCACGCATGACTTCTGGTAACTGGACAGCTTCCACAAGACGCTCTTTGGCGCCATTGCAGCGTTCATGCATTATTCGCTTACACTCGTCTTTGTCCCTAGCGTTGGTGTTCTACAGCTTCCTCTTTATGAGATGGTCGCTCGCCATAACACCGCCCAACTATCCCCTCCTTTTGTGCCATGCTTCCAACGAGGTCGTGCAGATAGTGCAACTTGGCCGCTGGGCGAACGCGTAACGCTTCTTGCCCTCCCCCACAAACAACAATTTACAGTGTAGTGTAACTAACAATCAACTACAGAACGTGGAAGGGAGACCAGACTGTGAAGGAGGAATCCAAGGCCGAATAAAGTGTCCGAGTAGTAATGGCTCGAGGAAAACAGACCGTTCAGTTGTAGTACAGTAGCAAAATTCTCTACATTCGTGGGTATCTTTTGTTCTGTTTTTGCTCCATCTAAATTTGTTAATTACACAACAGATCCATAATAGCGCTAAGTTACCCTGCAAAAATTTACCCTCCAACACCTCAAAAAGTTCACAAAGGAGAAACTTAAGAGCCCCAAGGGGGGGGTAAGAAGCAATAATTACGGTAGATAAACACAAGAGGAAAGACATAGGAAGGTGGTGGAGTATTAAGGGGACAACATGTCTTTGAGACCCAAACCCAAGAGCACCTCCTCGCGATCGCTGCGAGACTACTACCTGGGTGACAACACCAAGGAGGCGAAGGAGAAGCGGGCCGCCGAGGCAAAGGCGCTCAAGGCTCCAGCGAAGGACGAAAAGGAAGGCGGAAAGAAGGGCAGCTTTATCTCTTCCAACGAAGACGGTGCCTCATCATCCTTCTCGTTCTCATCGACAATCCCTGCCGTGGCGTCTACGGTCCAGGGAGAGGCCAATGGGGAGAGGGTGAGCGAGGGACGAAAGGCGGGAGGCTTGGCCAAGATGAGAAGCATCTCCAGCCGAAGTCTGCGGTCGTGGGCTTTTGGCGGGGGTAATGCCGGATCGCCAGACGATCCATCTCTAGGCGGAGATATCATCAAGTCGGACTCGCTCCCTGTCTCAGAAACGTCTGCCTCTGCGAAACCACAAAAGGAGGAAGCGATCAGCGGAGGAGGGTCGAACAGGCTGAGGATGCTGTCGGCCATATCGGGGGCTGCAGCCCCAGCCTCCTCGACCGCCGTGTCCTCGTCACCGCCAACTAGGGAGGAAGGCGGCAAGAAGCGGACCACATCGAGTCGTAGTGTGAAACAGTACATGATGGAGAAGTCGGCAACCGTAGACCTGTCCAGCAACAGCAGCCTGGACAAGAAGCGGGGCACCCTGCGGGGCTTCGCGTCGTCGAAAGAAGAACCCGACTCGGGTAACGACAAGTCCTCTTCGGGCGGCTTCTTCGACAAGATGAAGACCGTGGTGAGCGGTGGCACTCTGCGGAGGAGCGCGAAGAAGGACGACTCGTCCTCCAGGCATAGCACGATGGACGGGAGCCATGGAAGAGACACCGGCTCGGCGAGTCCCGGAGGGAGGAAGGCAGGAGAGCATCCCAAGGACCCGCCCAGCAGCGGCGGTGGTAGTAAGACGCATCCCAAGGACCCGCCCAGTAATGGCGGCAGGACGATGGCTCGAGTCGGTGACATGGCCAAGGATCCTGGCAGCAACAAAGGCCTGCAAATGAAGCCGAGCGGCTTGACTCCTGCAGAAGAGTCACCCAGTACGCAATCACCACGCATGCTTCCACTTTCTCCAGCCCTAATTGTAAGCATGTAGGGCGGGCCAAGTTCTCGTTTCCTTATGACCACACCGAGGTGACCACACAGAAACGAACGTAATTGCGCCCGTTTAGTCCTGATCATTCGTTGAACGCTCAATCCTATTGTGTGGTTCGTTCATTGAACAGCATACCCAGGGCCAATCCGGCAGTGCCGCAGGCGGTGCTCTCGGCGGTAGCCGCACTGGGCAGCCAGGCGGGCTATGGGGAAGGCTACGGCAGCAGGATCTACGGGCGGGACACCTCGAACGACAATAGTTCCTATGGTAGCAGGCTGTTCGGTAGGGATGCGTCACGCGACAGCTCTCACGGAAGCGATAGCTCCCCATTTTCTTCCTCTCCCCCGTCCTCTTCATTCGGATCGCGGCTCTTCAGTAGAGACGCATCGCGCGAGAGCCACGGCGAAGGGATCGAGAGAAGGGGCGTGGGAACGTTGAGGGGCAAGACGGCACCGAGCACGCTCGCGCTCGCGGCGGCGCCTGCACCGTCATCGTCGACGACGCCTGCAGTCTCAGCTGCAGCACAGGTCACCGCGACGCCGGCGCTCGCGCCCACGTCGACGCCAGCGACGGCACCTACACCGGGGCCAGAGCAGGTCTCAGTTGCGGCCGCAGCGCTTTCATCGCCCCAGGTTCCTCCATCGCCCAGCTCTTCTGGAGGCAGCCGGAAGCAGCCCGTGGCAGATCCGCCATTGGGCGGCCGGTCGATGAAATCCCCGCGGCGCACGGAAGGAGGCGAAGGATCCACGGCGCTGTCGTCCCCTCGGGAACGCAGCAGTGGCAGCAAGGACAGCCCAGCTCAGTCGTCGTCGGAACAGCCATCTCCCCGAGCGAACACGAGCACGTCGCCTCGCGGGTCTCAGCTTTCGTCTTCCACAGTCATACGGTCCGGGGACGCTTCGCCCACGTTACGCAAGTCGAGATCTTCTTCTGCCTCCTCGAAGCAGAGCACTTATCGGTCACGAGAGGGGATACGACGGAGGCACCAGAAGACAAAGGACATTCTGGGCGAGGAGGCGTACGAGCTTACAAGGAAGATAAATCAGGGCGTCATTTCGTTGCTGGCCAACGTACATGAACTCGATTACGGAGAGGTGATGAAGCTGAGAACGAGTGTACGTGAGTGGACCAGCCAGGTGGACCGAGTCATGGAGAGGCTGCGGAAGGAGTTTGCTATCTAGAACTAGTTGGTCTCACCATAACGGCAATCCTTGGAACTTTACCTGCCAACGGGCGTGCCTGTAAATCGGGAATTCGGATGTTATGTATAGTGCTACACTCAATAGAAGCTGAAGTAGACTCTATTGCTGTTATCAAGAAGCTTGTGGAGAGAGGTGTTTATCCTTGTGCAACCATCTAATGGAAGCACAGCAGAACGAATGTACATGGGATAAAGTTTCGTGGGCGCTCGGCTCGTTCTTAAGCGACATCAAGTCGTCGTTGTCCTTACGAGGCACGGTACGGTGAGAGGGGCTCGCCGAAAGAGTCTGCAACGTAGTGTTACGAGATGAGCCGTAGCAAGAAGAAAACAATTTTGTACCATTGCACGAAAAAGGAGTCGGGGCTGGACTGTAAACGTTAACGTTCTCGAATTTCCTAAGCAAAGCTGCCCTAAGGTCATCAGGCTGTTGAGTAGCGGTGATCTTGGCTGGCCTTAGCCTTTGACTGCAAACATGAAACATAAGCTCTATTCAAGACTAAGGGAAGGTGAATGGGTGTAGCATACGTGGCTGGCTTCAGTGCCTTCTTCGTCGCTAGGACATCATTTAAGGTTAATACGAAAGGGCCTCCTGTCACGGTGACCTTGGGCTAAAGGAGGCGGTGAGGTTGACACAAATGGACAAGAAGAGGTCATGCGCACTGGTGCAGGCTTATCATCAGACATGGGTGCCCTCCTCTTCAGCCGTCTCTTGGCTTCGGACATCGATAAGTGGGCCGCTACATCGGGCTAACGCAAAATAGAACCTAGGTGAGACCATAGTCGGCGCCGTCAAGCAACAAATAATGTACCTCGGAAACTACGATCGCAGGAGGAGGGGGAGGAGGAGGCACTAATGCTAGAGGTACTACTTGTGTAGTGGTTGTATCGTTGTTTGTCTTCGCTTTTTTGGCCTTCTTCTCTTTACGCTTCTCCTTCTTTTCTCTCTTCTCCTTCTTCTTTTCCTTCTTTTCTTGAGCACTGGCTGCACTTGCGAAGAGGCTAATTCCCCACCCACCTGACTTAACTTTACGCTCCTGTTCCAACTGTCTGTTCAAGTGCTCGACTTCTCTCTGAAGTTGTGCCTTTTCCTCAACCTCGCTGCTCTTGGAACGGGCCAATTCGTCTTCGAGTTGGAGCACCCTCTGTTTGAGAGCTCGATTTTCAGCAAGGATCCGCTTTAGAAGCTCTTTGCCGAGTTCGGGCGTTCGTGATACTTCACGAGTGGAGAGGGCAAGAGGAGTCCTTGTGCTGGACGAGCCGGAATTCTCGTTCGATGAGCGGCTAGGTGGTACATTTTCTTTTTCTTTCACGCTGTTGAGGTCATTCTTGTGTGCAATTGGAACACGGTTGGAGGTTTTAGCTTTTTTCTGGTCGCGCCAGTGGCGCGTGTGTAGCCTCTTCCTTCGTTTCTCCAAAATTGGCGGCTCCTACAAGATCTATTTAGACTGAGAAGAGAAGGACCAGGAAGGGGTGAGTACGCTCGCGCCAGTTTCGTGAGTCGAAGGAGCAAAGATTCCAAAAATCTTGGTCAGCATTATGCAAGCGGGTAGAAGGCCAACCTGGTGAGTTCTTCCTGCGGCAATGACCCACCACTTCGCGCCAAAAGGCCTCGAACGGTTTGCTGGTTGGAATACCAAACAAGAAACTCCAAGTATGTTTGCAACGTCGTTTTCCGAGGCTATTTCATCGGGTTTGCCCGGTGGGTCGGCGGAATCACCCGATATGTGATCCAGCTATATCAGTTCATGAAGCACGCCGAGTAAAGAGTTTGAAGTCGAGTCGGAGAAGTACCGCTAGCAAGCAAGATAAACAATGCAAGCCCCAGTTAAACCTGAATGGAGGGCCGTAAGCGCCTCCACTTCTTCATTGCGGATGACCAATCCTATCCGCGCTCTGCTGGAGACAATCAAGGTGCCTCAGAATTCGAAGAAAGAGCTCATTGATTTGTCAATAGGTACAACTCACGCTTTAATGTCTAGCTTTTTTGCATCTCAATCCGTTTGTTTTCTGACGTAGGTGACCCAACTGTTTATGACAACCTTGCCGTTCATCCATTCGTGAAAGAAGAGCTGAAGAAAGTTGTTGATTCTCCTCTTCGCAGCTATCACGGCTATGTGCACTCTGCCGGGAGCAGTGGTACTATTTTCGCCTCATTTTCATCATTCATCGTTTTTTTTACTCATCTTTGTTGCAGAGGCCAGGCGGGCCGTAGCGCTCAAATTTACGAGCGAGGAGTCTCCTCTCACGGAGAACGACATTATTCTTACCAGCGGCTGTTCCGGCGCCTTGGAGATGGTTATCAAGGTTTTCTGCAACCCCGGCGATAACATCCTCCTGCCTCGGCCCGGCTTTTCTCTCTATCAGACTATTTGTGAGCATCTGGGCGTCACATGGAAGCACTACAACCTGCTGGTACTCCATTTCCTACTTAGCTGTTAAAACACATTTATTCAATTTTACTTTTTGTTGCCTTAATTAGCCAGAGAAAGAGTGGGAAATCGATTTGGAACACCTGGAGTCCCTGGTTGATGATCGCACCAAAGTCATCTTGTTGAACAATCCTTCCAATCCTTGTGGATCTGTCTTCTCTCTCGAACACATGGAGGCAATCTTGGCGACAGCCGAAAAGCATCAGCTGCCTATCATATCAGATGAGGTTTACTACGATATGGTATTCCCCAGCTCGGGCAAGCGATTCCATTCGTTCGGCCACGTGAGCAAAGATGTTCCTGTGCTCGTAGTCGGCGGTATCGCCAAACGATATCTTGTTCCTGGCTGGAGGTTAGCTTCGTGCCATCCTTGTATTCTTACTCATCAATTAGGCCTTTGTTATTGGAGTGGACAAAGCCGCTTGGAAGATGGAATTGGCCTGACTTTCTTTTTTTAATGTAAGGCTTGGTTGGATTCAAGTGCACGATAGAAACGGCCTCTTCGAGCAAGTGAGAGTGGGACTTAACAGACTCACGACTCTAATTTTGGGACCGAACACGCTTGTGCAGGGTGTGCTGCCTCAGATGCTCCATAGCACGCCTGACGAGTTCTATCGAGAGTCCTTGGCTCAACTGGAAGCCAATGCAAAGCTAGTAGTTGAGGAACTTGGTCGTGTTCCAGGCATCAAGGTGATTAAGCCCAGCGGGGCCATGTACGTAATGGTACGGCTAACGAGACTTACTTTTCAAGCGCGATTATCTAGTTTAAATAATACCAACACCTTGGTGATTCTAGCTTGGCATTGAGGTGGATAAATTCAAAGACATAGCGAATGATGTGGAGTTCACCCAAGAGTTGCTGAACGAGGAGAGCGTGCTCGTCCTTCCCGGTTCCATTTTCCAAATCCCCAATTTTGTTCGTCTTGTACGTGCCTCCTTCTCTCAATGAGTCGTTGTTACATCCTACTTTTTTCCCAATATGAATAGGCCGGTTCATTCCCTCTTTTGTATCGCCCAGGTGATATGCCCCACCTTGGAAAAGTTGCGCGTCGTGTGTGAGCGCATGGCCGCGTTTTGCAGTCGCCACGCGAAAGAGGAGTTCCTGAACAAGTGAAAGGCAGGAACGGATTACTTCGACATAACCTAAAAACCAGCCTCGGGCTGGACAACCTGTTTCCGAAAATTTTCCCAAAACCGTTAAAACACAAAAATAATTAAATAATGATGTCTCTTGGCAACCGGTTTCCATGGTCCCGGTCAAGCGAAGGAATTCCACCCAGTGCTCCTCGCTCAGCCAGTTTATTGCTTGAATTGTGTGGGCAAGTAGAGCCGTAGTTTGTGCAACGCACCGAAGAAGAAGACAAGACCCACCGCAATCGAGGGACAAAGCAAGGAGTAAGCAGTAACATTTAGCCCTCAGAAATCGCCGACACCTCTTCGACAGATTTTTAATTTCTTGCCGAATTGAAAACAAGTCGAAGTAGCGGTTGTATCTGGAGAAAAGACAAACTAACGGGAGTGGCCGCATAGATGGAGAGAGTCCCCCCTCTTCCTGTACCTCTGCCCTCTCCCACTGCACATGCAAAATCGTCGCCTCCCGAAAGGCGAGCCACCACGGGGGACAGTGACCACACAACGGCTCTCCTCAGCCCAGCTGGCGCATTTACTGCCGCATTTGAAGTCACGAACGATTTCGAGACCGGGTCAGGAGCCAATATCCATTCCGTAGCCGTGGGTCCATGGTCTGTACAGCTCATGCTCGATGAGGACAATAACCTGCTGGTTAAGGCCACAGATAGCGAAGCGACTACAACTGTTTGGAAACACATCCCCCGGGGGGTGCGTTCCTTCGTAATCCTCGTTTCTTCTTTCTCACCTTATATTCCAGTTTTCTTAACTACGCTTATCTAATGCAGTGTGAAGGAGGGAAAATGGAGGACAGCGACTTACCTCTTCCACCCGCGCAACTTGAGCTCATCCTCGCTAAAGAGAGGGCCGAGGCTGCCGCGCAGGCCAAGTCCTCGTTCCTTGCCGGTATGGCTATCATATAGCCCTTCTTTCAATCGATATTCACCCCCCCCCCAAACCTTTTTTTTGGGTCCTGCTCCTTTCTACAGGCATGTCTCACGAAATACGAACGCCGCTGAGTGGCATCATCACGCTCGCCACGCTCCTTGCGGATGACGAAACGCTCACACCGTATCAGCGCGATCTCGTCAACACCGTTCGAGCGTCCGGCACTTTGCTCCTCGGCATAGTAGGCCTCTCTCACCCCAATTCCCCTTGCGTCAGGTCTTTTGGTTAAATGAGAATACGATGTCAGGTGAACGACATATTGGACTTCAGCAAGCTTGAGGCCGGCAAGGTGTCGTTGAAGGACTTCAATTTTGACCTTCAGGCCTGCGTAGAGAGTGTGTGCGACGTGCTGGTATTACAGGCACAGAAGAAGGGAGTCGAGCTGGTCTGCTATGTAGACCCAAGCCTCCCCACCTACGTTCGCGGCGATCCTGGTAACAACCGCCTACCCCTCCCCTAAGTGACCTCCACCATATCGCTCTGCCATCCCTGCTCACACACGGTTCTCTTGCCGAAGGTCGGTTGGCCCAGGTGCTTCTCAACTTGGTGAACAACGCCATCAAGTTTACAACGGTTGGCGAAGTGAAGCTCATCGTTGCTCCGGCCTATTGCGGTTCGCCCACACCTGAACCAACCTGCAGAGGCATTTCGCATGAAGTGGCCACTCACCGCGTTATCTCGGCAGACGATCCGTTCGACGGTCTGGATGACGAGCAGCGATGTGCGTCAAGGAAGCGGACCTTCCAGCTGAGCGTGGCGGACACGGGGGTGGGCATATCCACAGAGGGCCTGCGGGCTCTCCGAGCATTTCAGCCGTTCACTCAAGTGGACCAGTCCAAGCGGTGCGCCTCCTCCCTTGACCTCCCTCCCTGAGAGACAGGAAGGGAGACATGAGTTCATGTTATCCTGTTTCAGGTACGGGGGCACTGGACTGGGTCTAGTGTTATGCAACAGGATCATCAATACAATGGGCGGCACGATTGAGATCGATAGCGAGATCGGTGTCGGCAGCGTGTTCACCGCCTACGTTGACCTTGTGGTCCTCGACGTACAGTCCCCTCTAGCTTTGTGCTTGATCAGCAAGCTTAATTTGGCTTCTTCTTCTTC
>CDFF01072288.1:42006-67065 GCA_000826265.1 Acanthamoeba culbertsoni | reverse complement strand
CCAACCTCAAGCGATTTTCCTTCCTCGTACAAGGCGCAGACGTTGCGGATGAGTGTCTTGAGCGTCTTGGTGAGGTAGCGCTTGGCTACCGTCTTGGCATAGCACGACAGGAGAGATGTATGAATCTCCATTCCACGAAAAAGGGTGCCCACGGCCGTGCTCTCTGTCGACAACACAGAATACCAATTATTGGGTACCAAATCAGCAACAGGATGTCGACAGAAAAGGGAAAGAATAACGCAGTCCCGCACTGGCCAAGTCGAGGGAGATCGCAGACTTAATCAGTACTGTTGGCGTGCCGTGCATCTGGAAGGAGGAGGAGACAGGGAGGGACAATGTTAGCTCGTCCCATTGGGTGGAGATTAAGACCGCAGTGAATGGTAGACACCTCGTATATCCTGATGATGGCCTCGGGGAGGGCATGGTCGAAGGCCAGGTCCACTACCGACAACAAGGTGAAGACGACTCTGGCGTCTGCCTCAAGAAGAACCTCCATCAAGGATGCCATGCCCGGATGCTTCGAAAATTTGAGAAGGAGAAAATAATAAGGCTGTCAAAGGATGTCGACACGAATTGTTGCGAAACGCAACATATACCTGCATATTTGTCGACAACGACATTGTTGGCCAAATTGGGTCGATATATTCGATGTTGATCAGACCGCGTCGCCGATTGTAGAATCCCAGCCTTGAGATTTTAACAGAAAGAAAAAAAAAATTATTGCCGGCACATGGTATCCTGTGTGGCGATTGGCTGGTACCATAGTTTGGATCCTGGGATCCTCTTGACGATGGTCACCAGCTCGCCCTCGCTTACCGACAAAATGGGAAAATCCGAGAGGGGCGTCGTGCCGCACCGCCCCTCGCGCCGGCGCTGCTCGGCGATCATGTCCACGATCCGCACTCCGCGGCGCAACGTTTTGGTCGCTCGAGGGGATGTCGGCTGGTGGGTATGAAGGAGGACGGAGTCGTCCGAGGACTGTGACGGAGCGGAGGAGGAGGAGGAGGAGGAGGTGGAAGGAGAAGATAGGCCGCTTTCTTCGTGCGTGATGTACTGATGAGGGTACATGACCCGCGCGACGAAGGGGAACGAGGCCTCACGATCGGACATCATCAAATCCCTTGCTTTCTCCTTCACGCGCTCCAATAGCAACTTGATGTTGAGAACCGAAGTGAGCGCCATCCTGATCAATCAGACAGCCAGATAGTAGTGTCAATTACCCCTGGATTTTTTTATTTTATTTATTTATTTATTTTTTGTTCTTGCGGATATCTGTTTTCCCAACGAACCTGTGATTCAGTGCGTTGACCACGGATGAGGGAATTTTTCCGCGAAGGTCAAGCGAAACAGCTCGAGTGAGGAGGGAAGTGTTGTTGCTGATCTCCTCTATGATCCACCCGTCAACGAGCACATCGCCACGAACGAAGTCCCGCTGCGGCGGATGCGATGGGGACACAACCGACCGGGCGACCACGACGAAGGTGTCCCGCCGCGGCAGCGACATCGAGAGGCGGGTCGGCACATCTGCCTCTCCGGCTCGCGCCGAGCCGAGCCTCGCGAAAGCCCGAGCGAGCACGAAGTCGCGCTTGCGGACGGTCTTGCTGAGGCTGCGCATGGAGTTGTACAAAAGCTGCACATTGGACGCCAAGTAGTCGGTAACCTGCCCCGATAGGTAAAGATCGTCCCAATCCTGGCGTATATCGTTACATGCCATCACTACTCGAAACACCTGTGAATTGGTATATTATTAGTAAATTGAGTATTATTAATATTGTTGAATGTCATGCGATTGTATTAAGCATCGTAGGGGAATAAATTAGCCTCACCTGGGCCGCCGGAGCGTTCACTACGCATTCTGCTTTGGCACAGGCGATATCTCCGCCGTTGTAAAATTTCCTAAAACATCTTCGATGAAAAGGATTACTTGTCCGATTGCAATGCAACGCATGCCAGTTTTCCATACCGGACGCCTCGGCTGGTCTCCAGGAAATACCATTCTTGGTCGTCGTGTTCGCCTGCATAGAGGGGCAGTCCTACTATTCCCGAGAACTCATCCCGGAAAGCCTCGAAAACCACCTGGCAACGACACTGTTACATGAGACGTTGCATGGATACACCGGTTAGGGACACACCTCTGGGAGAGGATGAGAGCCATCCGTGTGCTTCAGAAAGGTATTTAGGAAGAGATGAAGAAAGTCAGGAAAGGGTTTCGTCCGCAGCGTTTCGCAGACGCGTTGCTGTGCTCGAGAGAGAATATTGGGTGTTTGTGTGGCCGTTTCGGTAGGACAAGTGCTGACAAGGAGGTTATCCTTGGAGTAGGGCGATGATGGTGGTGGTGATGATGATGATGATGATGATGATGATGAGAGTGAGGATGAAGTGGTGGCCTCCGAGCTCGAAAGCGCAGAGTCGCCCGTCGCTTTAAGGAGGCTCGCTCTGAAAGCAGCGTCGACTACAGCGTCGTCCAGTCCCAATGGGGCACCGTCGACGATGTGCTGTTGGATGATTTGCTGTAGCAGTTTGCCCGTGTCTGTCGACAAAAATAGAAATGAAATGAAATGAATAAACGACAACAAATGCTGTTCGGGCTTCTACCCATAATAGGAGAAGATCTTCTGTCGAATGTAGGCTGCGGCCAACCCAAGGAGGAGAACTTGGTTGCTGCTCTGCCTGTTGGGTTTCCTTTCAGTACCCTGCATTCATGAAACCAAGGCTTGCCGGAGAGAAGATGTGACCTTTCGAGTCTTCCAAAGGAGGAGTATTCCCAGAGCCCGCATGCTGCTCCATGCCCCATCCTCGCCGCAACATCTCTGCCCTAAGCCAGAACAGACAGGCAGCCGCTGCGCTCTTAGCCTCGATTCGATCCTGCGCCCTATTACTCAATACGGTGAGATGAAGAGAGGTTCAGTCTGGTTTAGGGTCGCCAAGAAAGGAATTGTTGGTTGTGTACAGGTAATTATCGGCATCCTCTTCCCTCATCTTGTTACGGTGCGTGCGTTCTGCGAGGCGAAACGAACCAGATATGTAAAGAGGGATGATAGCGAAGGAAAAAAGACTGGGCAGTCGAGCAGGACAGAAACCGATTCTCTCCCATCCGTACAAGAAAAAAAAAAAAAAAAGGAAGTTCTTGCCACGGACACGACAGCAGACGAGGTAAGTTGGGTACCTGTGAAAGGCGATAGAACAGACGTATCATCCTCGTGAACAACACTGAGCGCTTTCTGCAGCGATCTTATCGAGGCGTCGTGCCCCTCTAGGTTTGACAGGTTGGCGCGCCAACGTTCGTTGTCGCTGCACTCCGCATCTCTCGAAAAGTCCGCTGCCGCTCCCTCATCTCTACGGTGGGGCCTTGTCCCACTCGCCCCACTTCCTAGTGTGGTGTTGGCCTTGCCGATCATCCGCTTGAACGTTCCTGTCCGGGAGGTGTCCTTATGTGGATGAACTTCTCCGTTTGTGTGATTTCTCTCCTGATCTCTTCCTCTATCGGGCAGTGGGCTTTTGGATCTCTTTAACTTGTTGCCCTTCCTAACACTATTTTCGTCAGCCATCAGTCAGCACCCCTTGGTCTTTGGCTTTTCAAGCGCCAAAGATTCCTTTGGCTTTGTTCCTCTTCTCCTTTTTCTTCTTCGTTAAAGCCAGTCCGAGGGCTAGTAGAGTTCCGCCATCCTGGCCTTCTATCAAGTGACAGGTACAGTAGGAGAGACAAGCTGCAGAAGGATGAAAAAGATGACCCGCTTGAGAGTTATAAAACTGTTGAAGTCTGGCGTTGGGGAGACCTAACTTTGGAGCTCAACGGAATTCTCTATTCCAGCGCTTACCTTTTTTGGACACTTTCCGGCATTAGACGCTCATAACAAGTTCTATTTTAATAAGCGGTCACGTGTTCTCACAGTCTGTTCTTAAATTTTGCAGGCCTCTTCTCCATGAAAGCCATCATCGCCTCCGTCAGGTCATCACTACATAGCGAACATTGGTGAGTGTGGACGAAAGAAAATAAAAAAAAGTGTGTTGACGAAAAAAAAAATCAGGAGAATGATATCGTAACGGGTAAGGAGAAGATACGACCTCTGCATGAAATTTCCGTTCCAGAGCCCGACATACTCAAGACCATCCGCGACGGTGTGCTCATCGGAGTAGTTGAGCACGACCTTGGCGCCTTGGACTACCAGCGACGAGTGGGCGGCGATCCGCTTGGCCATTGCCCGTGCCTTGGCTAGAAGCTCCTCCTTGTCCTTGCACACCTGCAACACAGCACGCGTAGCCGTGCAACCGTCGGGGTAAGGGAAGGCATGGGTCTTCTAGGCCTCCAGGCAAGGCAAGCAGCGTACGCCATTGACGAGGCCGCACTTCAGAGCCCTTTCTGCGCCAATGTCGTCGGCAGTAAAGACCTGCACATCGACCCGGATAAGTCAGGGAGGAACACGTGTGGTGTGGGGAGGAGTTTCCGAAAACCATCTCTCTGGCAATTCCCTTGCCTACGATCTTGGTGATGCGCTGTAGGGTGCCGATGTCAGCCACCATGGCCATCTTGGTCTCAGCCACGCAGAAGGTGGCGTCCTCTGTGCATAAACGGATGTCGCAAGCTGTGACAAGAGCTTACATCAGCTCGAAGCCCTTTCATAATTTCGTTGGGTGAGGTGTAAGAACCAGTGACAAGGTCGACCCCGCCACCTATGCACTTATTGTGAACGGCCGCGATGACAGGCTTTGTGCACTCCTGCAGTTGCGACAAGTCGGACTGCCACTGCTTAACCACCTTTCTGAAGTAAATACCACCAGCTGCTCTGCTTTGACTCGGATCTGTGGGTCAGGTCAGGCCAGATATTTTTTTCACTATTATTTGTTGTATTTTATTTTATTTTATTTTTGTAGTAAGGCGATGCGGGAACGGTAAGATACCCGGGCTGAAGGAAGCTGCAGCGGCCTTCAGGTCTAAACCAGCGGTGAACATGCGCCCCTCAGCCCAAAGGATAATGACATTTACTTCAGGGTCGCGGTCCAGAGCACGGAACACGCGCCCGATCTCGTCGAAGAACTGAGCGGTCATTGTGTTGAGCTGTTTGCCTCTTGAGAGCACCACCTCGGCAATCGTATCTGCCTTAACCACCCGCAAGCAGGTGTATTTGGTGTAGTCAGGCACCTCCATTTGTTGTTCGTGCTCCATCTTCGGTTGTTATAAACCAATGCTGAAAATGCAAGAAAAGCCGGCCTTGAAATAATGGAGAAAATAAGCAAGAAAAATCACTCTAGAACCACAAAAAGATGTTGAGGCGAACGCTTGCAGTTACTCGGCCGGTCACTACCTCTACTGTTTTCTCCCGCACCCTCAACACCTCTACCACCCTTCAAGCCGAGAGAAAGATTCGGTCTGGCGATATTGATGTGTCGAAGTTCAATCCACTAGAAGGCTTTGACATTTACTCAACTTCCGACGAGGACCCCAATGCTGGGCTGGACTTCCCCCAACTGCTTAGGCAAAAGTTCCGCGAAGGAAAGGGCTACCCACACCCCTACGACGAACTGGACCCAACTGATGAGCCATACAAGCCCAAGAAGGCCCAGTTTCCTTACTAATTGGGGTGTGTGAATTTTGTTACTGCATAAACGCCCAAAAACTTCACGTTAATCAAAAAAAACCTTTAAATTCACTTATGTACAGTATGTCCAAAAAAGATTAGAGCTCTAATCATCTGCATCGTCATCCTCCTCACTGACGTCGTCCCCATCTTCGAAGTCCCCATCATCGCCATCGAAGTCGTCTTCGTAATCCTCAGCATCATCTGCATACTCGTCGAACTCATCGTACAAGTCCATGGGCTTGTTAAGTTCCTTGATTCTCTCAATCGCCTTCGCTCGCTCTTCTTCGTTCGTGTCAGGGTGGGGGATCGTAATGTGACAATCGAACTCAGCATTGGCCTTAGCAATGATTTCCTTTATCTTGCGTTTGAAGCCGTTCATGTCCTTCCTCCATTGAACCTGACGGACCGAACGCGATAAGAACCACGAAAAGCGCAGAGGAAGAGAGGGGTTGTACCGATGCGTCAACGTTAGCGGGACTGGAGAAGTTTGGATCAGAGAGCATAGAAATAACGCTCAGCATGATGGTGGCCACGGACTGCGTGGGCAACCAACGCTCCTCTGGTCGCTCACCGCTCATCTCATCCTCACCAGGAGGGTGAAGAATGGAAATGCAGACCTTACCATCAGGGTAAACTGTGTTGCGCACGATGGAGATAAGTTACAACTGTGGTGAGGCACAGTGCGAGACCATGGGGAAGACGTACCATTGGGATGCCAGAAGTCAGAAATGAATCTGAGCTCAGGGGGCGCCATGGGGTACTCCTTGGGGAAGTTCATGCTGAGCTGGAACACGCCACCCTCGTAGACGGTGTCCTTTGGTCCCTCAAGGTAGATGCGCCAGTTGTAGAGGTTGGAATCATCAGGTATCTCAGGAGCAAAGCCCTCCACAGGATCGGTCATAAGTTCTGCGAGGGCAGAACAAGATGAGTCATTTATAAGCGAAAAGGGTGCGAAAGGGATGGTGCATTCAGCACGCAGACACCGAATGTAGACAAGCATAGCTGCACGTACTCTTGAACTGCTGTTGCAATAGCTTGGCTGCTGCGTCAGACATCTTCAGGTGATAGGGGAACGGCTGGCAAAGGGGAGTGAGGGTCTTGAAAGCAGCTGGGGAGCACGTAAGCGGTACTGTGCCTAACACCGGTTTTCTGTTTCCTCGGAGCACTGGAGATTTGAATTTTCCGTGAATCGACCAGGAAGAGACGCCACGCAAGGCATTCAGAAGTAGAGGAAAGAAACCATTTCCAATTATATTTGGCTGCAAGAAAATAGCACGTGGATATTTTTCTTCATCTATATTTTATATTTTTGTCATTATCGCCTTTGGATTAGAAGTCTTGGGATGGTACGAGAACAGATAGGAGACCAAGCCTAATGCCGCCGAAATTCACAGTCCCCTTCGTCGGCAAAGAGGTTTAGGGCCTCGACCGCCCACACGTTCTCACACAGATAGAACTCGCGCAAAGTATGCAGGTGCAGGAGCTGCAAAGCAAGCTGGGGACCCGCGAACCCGAGAGACTGGAGCAGATTAAGCGAAACAACCTTGACCCTCGGAACTTGAAAGCCAGCCTGCAAATGAAGAACGCTGAAGCACGCAACCAAGCTTCTACAGAAGCGCAACCTCCATCAAAAGCAGCTGCCTACACCACCAAGGCAGCAGGGATAACAGAAGAAAAGGCGGGAATGATAATCGGCAACAAGAAGTTGGAAATGGAAGGCCATGCGCTTAGAGAAAAGGGAGACGCCAGACTTGCCGAGGCGAAGGAAAAAGAGAAACAAGACTCTAGGGAAGAGCTTATCCGTCAACTAGATTATGATGCCGCAAGGCAATCACAGAGAGCAGCACTTGGAACAAGGACCAGCTTGTGCTTACTGTCTTTTTTCAATCGCAACAATAAAATTTGGGCGGTCACTCATCGAGTTCCTGGTCGCCCGTAAACGTTTTCATGAATAGTGAGGCCACTGCTGGATTACGGCTGTACATTGGCCGAGGAGGGGAGGCTTCAGCATCCTCTCCCTCACCTACTCTCTTGTCCTCGTTGTCTTCTTCAGCCTGATTGTTGCCCGGTATGAGCTCTGCCCCTCCCCGCAGGTGCAGGTCCTCTGCAGACACCGTGCTTTCTTTTTCGAGTACGTCCGAGTCAGTGTCTTCCTCCTCTCGTTCTTCGTTTTCACTTGGTTGGGGAAGTCTAGTAGGTGATTCCTCTCTTTCGGGAGTCCCGGTTTTCTCCTTCGCTTCAGGTTTCACTACTCTCCTCCTTTTCGGCTCTGGTTTTTCCTCTTCTTCATCCTCGTCGCTGCTCTCTTTAGAATCAGCTCCTCGGTCCTTTCGCTTCCGGTGCTGCCCTTCACTATCCGCGCCTTTCTCCTCTCCTTGTGGTTGTTTCACTTCCTCTTCCTCTGTTTCCGTTTTCTTATGCTGTTGGGGTGGTTGGTCCATTACTACTGTAGTGCTTCAATGTTGCTTCAGAGGGTAGCGGACGGGTCTTTGAGTGTTTCACTCTTCAACCACGATATGCTTGGGTACCACGGAAACGAGACACTGATGTCACCAGGAAAGATGATAAGTCATCTGAACCAAGACCACACGGCAGGTGAAGGAGCGAGCTTAGAGTGGGACTAGGAGAACAATGCAGGTAAAGGGCCCTTCACATGCGTGTGTGCGGCACACACGAGCTGCCTCCGACGCTATCTCGCTACTCCGTGATAGGGGAAGAACTCAATCTCCTGGCACGTTCCGCCAATAGCGTGATTTCGAGTTTTGCATTCCAGCTCTTGCGCAAGAGAAGTTTTGTGCGGTAACGAGCTTGTTGCTCTTGCTTGGGAGCAAGTACGAATTTTGACTTAAAATGCACCACGTCCCTGCGGAGTCTTCATACATTCCTAGCTAACCCCCCCGATTTCCGTACTCTCTTTGCTGTGGTTGCTCGCGTCGTAGTCATGTCGTGTGGGGCCGCGCAGTGATGAAAGCGCAAGGCTACGGTTGGTGGTGGCGACCCGCACTCCGCGCTGTCCGCGGTGGCGTGCAATTCCCTGACAACTCAAAGCCCACTGAGGCCGGAGGACATGAAGAACTTATTGAGTTCCTGTGGAGCCCCATGTTTACCCCAAACGTTGTGTGTCAGTTAAGGAGCACACAGTGCTCAACCTCAATCTCACCTTCATCAGAGCCCGGGAGGGGCCCTTGCCCTGCGGCACCTGTGCTGCTACAAAAAGCTGAGCCTTCTGAATGGTTTGCTTATTCACCGGAGCAGTGGCCTCTCGGAGTGATTGCCACGCCGTGCCTGATCCGCGGAATCGTCGTTACACCAAAGAATGAAAGAAAAGAATAAGGGAGGAAAAAAAACGCACTATCGAAGTGGCGTAGAAGAACAGCCGTGGTGAGGAAAGCGGCGGCTGCGAGTGATTGGCCGTTGTGGATGAGCACAGAACTGCCCTTGCACAGATGTTGATAGATCAAAGGAAGCGCCTTGCTCAGCTCTGAGCCCACTTTCTGCTTATCTCGCTTTCCTTGCTGCGTTGCTCGGTGAGGACTCTGTGACGTCGGAAACCAGTATGGGGGGGGGGCGGATGGATAGGGCGGTACTGGGAGTGGGGCGTGATGATATGATACGCCCTCTTGTCGTAATTGCTGACCCAGGTCGTGCGTATCCATATCCGCACAATTGACAACCAGACCGAACCTTGCCCGTGTCTATTCACGCGTCAATGCTAAAGAAGCAACCAACAAAAGATGAACAACAACGCAACAAAGGGAAAGCGACCAACCTGGTGCCTATGGAGGAATAGAGGATCGTCCGTGACGGCTATTCCGGTCTGGCCTATCCAATAAAGCCGCATTGCAATTCCCGCAGCTTCTTCGTTCTGTACATCTTCTCCCTCAGCGACAAGCTTACCCTGGCCTCGTCGCTGCTTTTCACGAGCGACAACCTGAGCCATGCAATTATTTATGTGAGCGACGCGTAGAGGGGTCGGTCGAATTATGACGGAGGCATGCCTCGCGGATGCGTTCCTCGACGACGTCCTGCGAGGAGTACTCAAGGATGTAGTCGTGATGGTCCCAGAAGAGGGCGGGGGTAAGGCTCATGGCCCAGCTCTCCTCATCGTCGCCGGCTCCTTGAATATACTGCGGATCGTCGCCCGGCGATTGGGCCGTCGACACCAAAACCAAAGGCGTCACCGTGCCGTTGCCTACAAAAGGCAATAGGTAAAAATCAGGAAAAAAAAGAGATAAAGACCTATTTCTATAAAAATGGTACATGTGTAGTCGGGGGGATGCTGAGAACTTCCACGATGAGGATATTCGGGCGCGATCCACACTGGCCGCAATGGTCGCTGTAAATGATCTCGTATCTTCTCGAGCGTTAATTGATCGCTGGGGGGAGTAACCGTCGGTCAGGGAAAGACAAATTCAATTTTCATACAGGGCACAAGAAGAGCACTTCATGTTACCTGGCCAGAAGCAGCTCAACGAATCCGGGTAGCTTCTTTTCGATGTGGGACCGTTCGCTTTCGCCGACCCACGGTGGGGTAGGCAACTGTTCCCAATGTAGCCCTTCGGTATCCTCTCCTTCACCTTTCCGATTGCTGCCTTTTCGCAGGCGATGGCATGTGCGGTTGATCACACACGCCCATATGGGAATCGTGCGGCTCATGCTTAAAATACAAAAAAAAAACAGATCGAAGAAATTGTAGAAATGAATGGGTTGAAAAATAAATAATTCTAGTAAATTGAATGAATAAACATGTAAATAAATCACCTGTCGGGGAAAGTCTTTCCCTTGCGTGTCGAATCTACGATGATGCCTTGAGCGCGCAGTGCAGACAAAGGATATCACTGAGCGTGATGTGTACGGTCGACTAAGCACACGGTAAATACGTACAGCCGTTATGCCGCGCTGCTTGCAGGACCACTTGAAGGTTGAGCCGACTGAGGTTGAACTGCCACTGGCCTGTGTGGCCGTCTGTGGACTGCCCGCAGCCGTAAATACGAGTGCTCCAGTAAACCAAACAACAAGCTTACCACGCACCTTGAAGTAGCACGTGAAATCCGGAGGTGGGTTACAATACCAAAGCCCACACCGCAGGTTGGCAAATAGGGGCCACTGTGGCCAAGTACTGTGCAAGGAAGAGGAGAGTTAACTACAACGCGTGCAAGTGAGTACAAGAGCGCGTACAACCTGCGAAGGTCGACAAGGAATTGCGCATCTCTGCGTATGGAGAAGAGTCGAGGCGCAGGGTTGCGTTCTTCCCTGCGTAGTTGCCGCGCGAAGCCATAAACGCCTCGGGACACTCCGCCCAGCGGTCCCCCGCCTTCTCGCCACTCGGCTTCCGCAGCGAGTCTAGCAGCACGCCGTTCCTCTGCATCCTCAGCGCCGCCAGCTGTACGGTCGCCTGGAGTATCGGCGCGATAAAAGAAGTCCTCCTCCTCGTCCATTTTCTCTCTGTATGCAAAGAGAAAAGTAACACAGTCAATTCATTTCCTTAACCTCCCTCCGCACGGCATGGGCTTCGTTAAGCTCGTAGTGGCATCGGTTCTGTACCCTACCGCGTTCCTGTTGCTCTTGGTGGCAGGGTTCGCCACGTACGTGCACCTGTTTACGGGAACGGAACCTTCACCGGCCCACTCTTGGAACCCTCACAAGCACGTTAGCGTTGACGGCCTCACTTTCGTGCGTACACTTGACAGTCCAATCAATCAATCAATCGTTCAGTCAAGAGAGCTTGCGCCTTATGGGGAGTTTCTTCTATTTTCTCGCGGATAATTTCTTTTGCAGACTTCTGTTAAAACCAACGGTGTTCGGCTGAATGTGATCGAAGCCGGGGACCGTACATCGCCCAAGCTTGCGATTCTTCTCCATGGATTTCCAGAAACTGCCCTTCTCTCCTGGCATGAGCAGATTCCTGCACTCGTAGCCGCCGGCTACTTTGTGGTACAGACATTCTTCCCCCTCCGTTTACATCGTTTTTGTCCACGGTCGTGTTTTCAGAGGCTAATGCTTCTTCCACTTTTCTTTAAGGTGGCGCCCGACCAACGTGGCTATAACCAAAGCGAGAAACCTGATGACGTAGAGGCCTACTACATTGATCACCTGGCCGATGACGTCAAAGGCCTCATCCAGCACTACAACTATCACAAGGCCTTTGTAAAGAATCCTCTCTCTCCCATCTGTTTTCGATTACATGTATCACTACATGTTACGCTTATACATGTATCTGAACGGTGCATTGTAACGCGCACAGGTTATTGGCCATGATTGGGGTGCCGCTGTCGCGTGGTGGTGCGTCACGCGCGTCCAAATTCTTTCATACGGCGTTTCATCTTTTCTTAATTCTTTTTTTCCTCCCCCCCCTATATAAATATAGGATGGCGCAGCGACATCCCGCGTGGGTCGAGAAGCTTGTTGTGATCAACGTGCCACACCCCAAGGCGTTCAAGGAACACCTCAGATCCAGTCTCACCCAACTCCAGAAGAGCTGGTATGTCTTCTACTTCCAGTTGCCTCTTCTCCCAGAGATCAAGCTGGCCAGGTACTCTCCGCATCCGATCGATCTGTACAAAATGAGGCGATTATAACTTACACGGAAATCTTTAACGTGGATGCGCGCAAAGCAACAATTACTCGTTTTTACAGGGAATTCCCGCGAGGTCAAGCATTCCGGGCCACTCTTTTTCGAGCGACAGCCAGCCCAGGTATTTCGAGCAAACAGGGGAGGGTTGAATCATCACACCGTACCCTCATCCGCCAATCAGATACATGCAGGCGTGGAGCGAACCCGGGGCATTGACTGGAATGATAAACTGGTACCGCGCAACGCTGAGGTATGCCCGGCGTGGAGACGGGGTAATGCAATCTCTCATCTACCAATGGACTGCTTCTTTCTTTAGCCTGAGCCTATTTTTATTTGGTAACAACGGAACAAGGTTGATCCTACCATTCGAGTGCCGACTCACATAATATGGGGAACGAATGGTGCATAGTGACCCTTATATTTATTTCCCCCCACCTCCCTCAATTCACACGTTCCCCTTCTTTCTCTACAGACGTTGCGCTCGACGCCGTTATGGCGGAGAAGTCAGTTGCTTACTGTGCACCAGGGATGTGCCAAGTTACCGACTTGAAGGACGCCACCCACTGGGCGCAGCACGATGAACCGGAAAGGGTAGCCGACATCATAGGCGCCTTTCTGAAGGCATAAATCCCCAACACACCACACCGGGCCTTAGGGTTCCTTTCCTTTTCGATTTTGGTGACTTTAATTTCGAATAAGAATGCTTGTTCTTCTTTGCATCCATCCGGTCTTCTGTTGGTGGATGGTGGGCGGTTTTGAGGCCTTGTGATCACGAGGCCGATTTTGACAAGTTTTTATGTGGGATTGCTGCTGAGTGACTCACAGTTGTTTGCTCACGCCCCAGCATACGTGATTTTATCCTCATAGTCAATGGCGATGAGACGCTGCTTTTCGAGCATCTCCACCACCTTCTCGGGGTCCATGTCCTCCCGCAACACACACAACTGCCGCAGCGAATTTTGCAGCGCGTCCAGCGTTCCCGGCCTGTTCAGCGGCGCTTCTACCCACTCACGGCAACGCGCCATGGCCTGTGCCGATAAATGAATTAAACTGGGCGGTGTGTGTGAGGCGAGGGAATTGGGCTCCAAGACGTACGATCTTGGCCGGCTCCCTGTGCGCTTCGTTGGCCAGCCGGTAGGACTCGCGAGCTACGAACGTGTTCGTTCCGAACCTGTCACCGTCTTCCGGAGTCTTCTTCTTGAGGAAGGTCACCTTGCCCGACCCATCCGCTCGGAAGTATCCCTCCTCCTGCAGCTGCTTGATCGCTACTTTCACATCCACATGCTGTACCTTCAGCGAACACATTGGCCTGATCGCCGTTCGGAGCTTGGCCTTTGACTTGGGCAGGTTGCCTCTACGCCCATTGCTCGCTATCCACTATAACGAACGAGGAAGGGAAGGGAAGGTCGCTTCGTCAGTCCGGTAGTCAAGTACAAGGCCAGGAAGAGAGGGAAACCATGTACATGGCGGAGGCGCGCGAGCACGATGCCCTCCATCTCCTCAGGCTTGGGGTGATTCATCTCGGAGGCAGTCCTGGACGGCCTTTCCCGCAACGCAGCCAGGTCCACGGGGTCGAGCCGGACAAGCGGCGCCGCGGGCTTGTTGGAGGCAACGGCCTGCGCGCCGGACGCGCCGGCCAGAGGCACTTTGTGTATCACCTGGAAGGGTCCGGTGGCCGTCCTGCTGATCATCTGGACGTGATCGACGCGCCACTCGATGGGTTTCCAGTTCCGTTCGAACTCAGCTTTCTTCCGTTCCGTCATCGCCTACGGACAAGTGGACAGATGTTGTAGAGCGGTCCAATAGAGAAAGGGAGGGGAGGAAGGGAAGGAGGGAGGGAGGGAAGAGGAGAGGAGAGAGGAGAGGGGGAACACACTTTGCCCCTGAACTGGCCCACGGTGAGATGGGCGTGGAAGCCCTCTGCACTCTTGGTTGACTGCTCGTTACACATGGGGAAGACGTCCTGTATCGCTTTCTGAAGGTCGCGTAGAGCGTTCGGAGGCTAACATGTGTGAAGAGGGAAGAGAGTGAGTGACAGAGGCCTCCTTGAGAACATGAGGAGGGGAGATAGAGATAGAGAGCAACGCACTTCCACGGTCGGATGGAGGAAAAGGGTGCAGCTACTCGCACCATGCTCGAAGAAGTCGAAGGTCTCGAAACGAACCGTGAAGGGCTGTACAGAAGCGAGGCGTGCCCGAAGTTGCGGCAAAGCAGACGCGAACTGGGACTCTGAAGAGGGGTCTTAGTGCCACTACACTTCTCGCCACAAAGAAAATAAAATAAAAAAGTAAGAAGAGAAGCCACGAAGACCGCGTCAAAGCGTTACCGGGGAAGAAAGGGTAGATAAGATTGATGTGGGGCATCCATCTCTTGTACGCCTTATCAAACTTCAACCTAATGTCTTGGATTGGGCCCCAGGTTTCGTCAGGAGGGGACACAATAATGGCGCTCGTAACAACCTTGGTCTGCATTGCTGACACAGTTTTTCAACTCGTCGTCTCTGTTGAATCCGAAGACAGGCAGGCGAGGAAGTCAAAGAGCAAGCAACAACCTGCGCGAGGGTTGGCCTGTCCGTAATTTCTCTTTGCAAAGAAAAATAAAAGAATAGCTTTACTGAAAAAAGGCCGCCCAGTGGGCTGTATTTTAATTCCAATTTATTTGTACTTGGGTGAAAAAAAAACATAAATAAAACAAGTTGGCTTCTCTCCAAGAGAGACGGACAAGACGAACTGAAATGAGATGGAAAGAGAGAGCGAGAGAAGTTGGCCTATTTAAATGTCAAGAAGAGATTGTGATGTCGCCGGCGGGGCGGTGGTATTCGTCTCATTGCCAGCGCGCGGGTCAAAATCGTCGTCATCAGCCGCGGCCTTCCCCGACGCGGTGTCCTCCGCCGTCTCCGTCGTCGACTTACTCTGACTCTTCTGATCCTCCTCGTCCGGGTGCTCTTCGAAGCTCAGCTCGCGCTGGCTGAACGGCGTCGAGAACATTGGGTCATCGGCAAAGGCGTCGTCGTCGTCATCATCGTTGTCGCCGCGCAGCTCAAGAGCGCCGTCGAGCTCTTCCAAGCCCAGCGGCAGATACTTGCGAGGTCGCCGCTGTGTATTGCCCCTCGTCAGCAACTTGTCACCACAAACCAAAAGATGCCAACAGAGGAGAGAGGGGAGAGGAGAGAGAGGAGAGGAAAACGCACCGAGCGCCAGATCTTGTAGCGCCACCAGACGAGCCACCCGAAGGCGCTCACCGCGATGAGAGAGCCGACGATGGCGCCGAAGGTCTTGAAGAAGGTGTCCCAGCCGGAGGCATCCTCCGTGATCGGCGTGCACTTGTCGCCGCTGTAGCCCTCGGCGCACACGCTGCACGTCGGGCCGGCCCAGTTCTTGGGGCAGATGCACTTGTTCCTCTCCAGGTCGCACGACACCGCGTTGGCCGAGCACGCCGGGTTGCACTTGTCGCGCCGCTGGCATTTCGGGTAGCCGAAGTAGCCCGGCAGGCACCGCTCGCACCGCGCGCCCGTGGCGTGGAAGGCCGGGTCGCACGTGCACTGCACGCTGCCGTTGGTGAGCGTGGCGCACTCGCCCAGCGCGACGAGGCACTCGCCCGTGGCGGTCGACCGCTGGTAGCAGCCGCACGTGTCCGGCTTGCACAGGTTGCCCGGCGCGCCATCCGGCACGCACAGCCCGGTGCCGTTGCGCGCGTAGCCCTCGGCGCACTTCTCGCACTCGAGGCCGGCATAGCCCACGAAGCACCGGCACACGCCCGCGACGTACTCGCCGTGGCCCGAGCACCGGCTCGACACCGTCGAGTAGGTGTACGTGCGCCCGCTCATGATCACGCTGTTTTCGCGCGAGTCCTGCAGGGAGTTGGGCACGAGGGCGAGGGTGTAGGTGCGGCCCTGCTTGAGCGAGCCGGGCGAGAACATGAGCATCCAGCTCGTGCCGTCCACCGACCGCGGCTCGGCGTGGTGCGGCTGCACGGGCGCCTCCGCCCCCGACGACGCGCCCATGAGGAAGAAGGCCGCGCGCACTGGCTCCGGGTTGTTCCTGGTTTTTTTTGGGTTTCTATTAGAAAAAGAAAAAAGGAAAAGGAAAAGGAAGATGTCGGCGTACAGATCGACGATCCTGCCCCTGTGGTAGGGGCGCTCGGTGAAGGTGATGCGGATGTTGAGCTCCTGCATAGGGTTGAGGCCCGTGGCCGACGCGGGCTCCACGCTCTCCACGATGTTGGTCATGTCCGCCGAGTGGAGGAGGACGTCCCACACGAAGGGGTAGCAGCGGTTGCCCGACTGGAAGAAGGGCAGCGCCGGCTGCTCGATCGTCAGCGTGTAGTTGCCCGCACGCAGATAGCCCTTGAGGGTCTGCCGAGTGTCATCAGGGAGAGAGACCATGGTCAGCATCGCGCGGGCCATCAATAAATACACACACACACACATGTATATGCGTGTTACACGGGAACTGTCACGTTGCAACGCAAACATACCTGAGCGACATTGGTCTGCCCGGAGCGCTCAGGAACCAGCGCATAGGACGACGTGCCCACCGTCACATCCGATCCCACCTGCACCATCCCCTCCTCATTAGATCCCACCAACGGTTCATACATACATACATACACACACACACACTGGAATTCTGCAGCATACCCGCTTGATGCTGAACGAGAAGGCGTTGCTGAGGGAGCTGTAGCCCAGAGTGGCGCTGATGTAGGCGGTGCCCTCTACGGCGATCTCGATGGGCAGCTTGAAGCGCCCGTCGGGGCTGTGCGAGTTGATGAAGTTCGAGGACATGTTGGTCGACACGAAATCGGTGGCGTAGCTGCCGGACTTGGCGAGGGCGAGTCGCGACTTGGGCGGCACGAACACGCCCGACATGGTGGGGCAGGTCGTGCTGTCCAACACATGCGAGTACCTGTCCACCACCAGGTCCATCGCGAACGACGGGCACGTCCTGTTCACGATCATGCACATCAACCAACCAAGGATATCAATATAGCCGGGTCAGAATCGGTGATTATTGGCATAGCTATAAATATACATATTTATATCTTAGGAAAAGAGGATAGGAAGAATAGAATGTGGGGTGGGGAAGGGAAGGGAAGGGAAGGGAAGGGAAGGGAAGGGAAGGGTCAGGTACCTGACGTTGGAAGAGAGCCACTTCTCGTGCTGGAGCTGCAGCTCGAACTCCGTGGGTTGCCTGACATCGACGAGGAACAGCTCCGTCCTCTCGCTCTTGGTGTGTCCCGCGTGCGCCGGCTGGTCGGACGAAGCAAGCAAGGCATCAGACATATATCGGCCGCAGAACAGGAACGAGTTATAGAAATATATACATATAAATATATATATATATATATAAATAGATTCAGCAATATAATCAAGCATACCTCGATGTAGGTGCGCGAGCGCTTGTTGTAGAGGCGGTACTTGATGCTGAAGCCGTCCTGTTCGGTGCTGGTGAACACGCTCACCACGCTCCTGTAGCTCAGCGTGAAGCTCTGCCGATGTTCACACACACACACATGGGACACACGGACAGTTTCAGAATTAATGAAAGCAAATGGAAACGGAAACGGAATGAATTTTGCGCTGTCCCAGTAAGAGGCGACAACTATTGCATAGTTTTGTTTTTTTTCCCAACGAAAAAAAACAAAAACAAAAAAAAAAAACAAAGAACAAAAGGAGGGGATGGGACTCGAACCGTGGAGTCGGTGCCGGTGCGGGCGCCGTCGATGATGCCCGACGCGATGAACCGGTCGCTCGAGATGTGGACATATCCTCCTCGCATGGGTCCGCCGAACTGTCCGCTTCCCCCGCTGTCGCTGTCCAGGTTCACCGGCACCACATGGTACGCGCTGCAGTCCGAGTGCGCGCCTGTCGGCCGACAATCACGTTGAGTGGTCATCGACGATTGGGTGCGATGAAGAAGGAGGAATGTATAGGAGGAATTCTCAAGCGTACCACCGCGGAGGGCGTCGTCGATCACCACGGAGAGCGAGTAGGGCACGCACCGGTGGCCCTTGTCCTTGAGCTTCTGCCACACGGCGCTCGGGTCGATGAGCGCGACATCGATCGTGTACGTGCCGGGCTCGACCACGAGGTCCAGCTCGTTGTGGTTCTTGTACTGCCGCGACATGGCGATGAAGTCCTCATCGTCCGAGTAGCCGCCGGTGAGGGACAGGCGCAGTTCGTTGACGGTGTACTGGTAGGCCACGCGCGCGATGACCACCGATCGCGTGCGCACGATGAACTTGAACTGGCCCACGCTGTTGCTCGACTTGGAGGCGTCGATGTTGCGCGAGTCGATCGTGAGCTGGCTGTCGCTGAACGTGTACATGCGCGTCGACGACACGTTCACCGGTTCTGAGTGTAGACAGTCGTCGTCAGTATTGTTGCAAGTAAGCTTACATCCAAAGAATGCATGGAATGGAATGCAAAGAATGGGACGGGCGTACCGGAGAGGGCCAGCGGGTGACACTTGGAGAGCGGGAGGGCCTTGGTGTCGACGTAGTGGTCCAGCATGGCGAGCGGCTCCACGGCGAGCTCGAAGCTCTGCTCCAGGTCGTAGCCCGTGGGCGTGTCGGGCGCGCGCAGCACGCTCAGCGTGTAGCTCTTCCCGGGCTGCAGGCCGCTGTAGTAGAGCGACACGTTGTGCGCGGCCACGGGCAGGTAGCCCTCCTGCGTGAGCCGCAGGCCGATGTCGTCGTCGAAGGACTCGTGCTCGACCGCGCGCGACGCCACACGCAGCGCCGACGGCGCGCTGACCTTGAGCTTGAAGGTCTTCACGTCGCTATCATCGTCGGCCTCGAACAGCGTCACGTCGCTCTGCATGACGTCATCAGCATCATTCCCATGAGTTTGTCGCCTCTTCCAAGGAGGACGGAAAAGTGAAGAAGGAGGAAGAGAAGGAAGAAGAAGAAGAAGAGAGGGACGTACCTGGAAGTGGGTGTGCTCGTCGAAGTAGAGGTAGGGCACGCTGTTGAGGTCGACCGTGGCCGGCAGCGTGGGCCGCTCGGGGTTGCTGACCACGCCCTTCCCGCCCTGCACGATGTGGGCCTCGAAGGTGAAGTAGGAGCACTTGAGGTAGTCCTCGTGGTTGGCCGCGGGCTCGTAGATCTTGAGCTCGTAGGCGCCCGGCGGCAGGTTGGCCTGCGTGATGTAGTTGCGGTTGTAGCCGTTGACGCCGCTGTACTTGTCGCCCGTCTGCTTGTGCGTGAGCAGCATGGCCATGTCGCCCAGCCCGAAGTTGTAGCCCACTTCCAGGTGCACGTCGCTCATCTCCGGGCCCAGCTGGAAGCTGTAGGTATGCGACTTGGGCTGGTCGGTCTGCGTGATGTAGAGCAGCTCGGCCACCCCGTCGTGCTTGCCCAGCGGGTCGGTCGAGTCGTAGTGGTAGGCCTTGGCCGGCATGTTGTCCGGGAATTTCTGCGGCCACTTGTCGCCTGCGTAGGAGAAAGAAAGAAAGGAAGAAAGGAAGGAAGAAAAAATCAGAGAAAGGTGATGAATGGCACGCCATTGGGGGAGACAAGGATAAAAGGAGTGAAAAAAAGAAAAAGAAAAAGAAAAAAACGGATGATTGTTGTGGCATCCATTCAAATTTCTCCTCTGTGTCGAGCCGAGGAAGAGAAATCTGCTTGGATGCGAATCTTGCGACTCGCTTGCTCTTGGAGGTAAAATAAACCGAGCAACAAGGGTGATGATTTATCCTTGACGCCCAGACTGCAACCTCCCAATAAAATACCGGGGGGGGACAAGAACGAAAAACGACAAACAAAAAACGAAAGCGGAGGCAAAAAGTTAAGAGGGAAGTACCCGTGTTGGGACAGGCAGAGCCGCCGGCGCCGATCATGGCGACGGGGGTGACGGCGATCTCCATGTTGAACGTCGAGCAGGGCGGCACGTCGGCCAGGTTCCACTTCCAGAAGATGATCTTGAGCATGTACCGCACGGGCGTCGAGCCGTCCTCCGTGCGCGGCGTCAGCTTGGACACGATCACTTCCTCGTTGTAGATGCCGTTCGACGCCGAGGCGACGAGCGTGTACGTATCATTGGACCCGACGGCCTGGTACAGCTTCAGGTCGATGTCCACCTCGTTGAAGAACTGCACAAAGAACGGTCAACCAAGAGGGAACCAAAGGAGGGAGCGGAGGGAGAGATTAAGGAGTGTGTGTGAGTGAAAGAGAGCCGTACTTCGGTGTAGACGCGGAGGATGGAGGTCTCAGTGACGACGATCGTCATCTCGTGGTTGATCAGGATGGCCTGGTCCGTCGGCACGAGGAAGTTGTCCGACTGGTAGTTGATCGCTCGGTCCGAATACAGGAACCGCTTCGAGTTGAGCGTGCGCGGGATGTGCTCGAAGGCCTCCTCCACGCAGCCCGCCAATCCCGTGGCGTTCATCCGGATCGTGTGCTCCACATCGGACGAGCGCTCGGCGCGGGCTCGCCTCGAGGAGAGCTGCCCGAGGAGCGCCTCGTCGCCCTGCTCGATGCGCCGCTTGATCTCCACAAGCTCGTCGTCGCGGCCGCCCATCGCGTCCCAAGCGAGAGACCTCTCGTTGCGTCGCGCGCTGTCGGCGTCATCACTGTCGTGGCTGGCGGCGGTGGGCAGGACGAGAAGCGAGAAGTCGAAGGGCGAGCACTGGAAGGGACGCGCGGGCGCGCCGTCGAAGGTCGGCCGCGTGATGACCAGGAAGAACCGCCCGGGGCCGAACGTGTGGTCCAGCATGGCCCGGTTGTAGTCGTTCTCGCTCACCACGATCGCGGTGCCGCTCTCCGTCCTCAGCTCCAGCCTGTTGGTTGGTTGGTTGGTTGGTTGGTTGGTTGGTTGGTTGGTTGGTTGGTTGGTTGGTAAACAGGGAACCAATAATAGCAAGCTTTTTTGTTTTCTACTCTTACCTGACGTCGTCGAAGAGGAAGTTGCTCTCGATAGACGAGATCAGCCTCACCGACTGCGACAGGTCGATCGCGTAGGACTTGACGTCGCCCGTGCCGAACGCGTACAGCGCCCGGTCCGACGCGTACCGGTACTCGCTCGACGTGATCGGCATCGGCAGCTGCGGCGTGACGCTCTGCGCGGGCCACGGGCACGGGTCGTTGGCGCCCTTCTCCAGCCTCATGCTCTCCCACATGTCCTCCGGCACCAGCTCGAGCTCCAAACGCACTGCTCGTCCCATCAGCCAATCACCGTCACACATGGTGAGTTCATCACCAACCATTCCCCCGGATGGTGGCTATGGTGAGGAGAGGGGGAGAGGGGGGGGGAAGAGGTGAAGAGAGGCGCAACAACCTTCGGGGCAGGCGTCGAAGTTGTCGAGAGAGAAGGCCGAGATGAAGAACGAGTAGTTGCCGGCCGGCAGCAGCCGGAAGACGGTGTTGTCGTCAATCACGGAGAATTCCGGGTCGTTCTCGCCGAAGAGCGACACGGCGAACCCGAACCAGTTGCCCTGCGGCTTGGCGGTCGCCTTGAAGTAGGTGCGCGTCTTCAGCGTGAAGAACGTGTACTGCACGAAGTCCACCACGAAGCTCTCCGACAGGTGCAGGTGGCCCGTGTGCTCGTTGATGTAGTTGACCCCGTTGAGCGACAGCGGCAGCTCGGCACCCTCGCAGGTAAAGGTCGGCGCCTCGGGCTCGAACCGCACGCTCATCGAAAACTCGAACACCGCACAGTCCCCGAATATGCTGCACGCACCCCCCCCCCAAAAAAAATCATCATCATCATCATCACCAAACCGCCCGCGGGAAAATAAAACGAAAGCGACAGACCGGGGAG
Source organism: Acanthamoeba culbertsoni (assembly GCA_000826265.1). Classification (NCBI taxonomy): domain Eukaryota; phylum Discosea; order Longamoebia; family Acanthamoebidae; genus Acanthamoeba; species Acanthamoeba culbertsoni. The sequence continues at coordinate 45,155 of CDFF01072288.1, read as the reverse complement.
GGGGGAGGGAGGGAGAAGGAAGTGAGCGAGAAGCGGTACCGCTCGGGCTGGTAGAGCCACAGGGTGTAGGAGTTGGGGCGGATGACGGTCTCCAGGATGTGCCTGTTGTAGTTATTGAATCCGTACACGCACGACTTGTGCCCGCCCTGCTCCTGCTGCGAGCAGTGCGACGGCACGTCGGAGCCGAGCTCGAGGAGGAGCGCGAAGTCGCTCTCGAGGAACGAGTAGGCGACCTCTACGCGCAGGATGGCCACATGGTTCTCCGGCACCGAGTTGAGCGAGATCGACCTGTTCCAGAAGTAGTAGCCGCGGTCCCTGAACGGCCTCGTCTCTGCAGCGATCGATAGCCGGAGGAGAGCGAAAAGGAGGAAAAATATGAGCCAAACGTGGCCAATTGTGAATCACAGGGGAGGAAAGGAAAGGAAAGGAAAGGAAAGGAAAGGAAGCCATACCGGGAGGCTGGTTGGAGGGGCCGACGGCGAACACGGTCTGGGGCTCGTACTTGAAGCCGCCCGAGCTGGGGTTGATGAGGATGGTGGACACGTTGGCCAGCGGGAGGGCGTTGGCCGTGCCCTTGATCCTGCGGCACACGTCCTTCTTGCCGTCGAACCGGTCCTGCACGCGCACCACGGGCGCGATCGCGATGTCCATGTTGACGGTCTCGCACGTCGGCCTGTTGGTGGCGAACACGAAGTAGCGGAGCTTGAGCAGGTAGTGGTCGGCGTTCAGGCTCTTGTTCAGCGTCAGGAACAGCGACTCCTCCTTGCCGATCGCAAGCCCGCCTGCGGAGAGTCGTACGTGAATACGTATGATATATAAATACTCCTCCTACTGCGCGCGTAGAAATGTGTGCGTGTGCGTGTGTGTGCGTGTGTGTGTGGAGGAAGAAGAGAGGTTGGTTTACCATTGGCGATCTGCTCGGTCTTGGTCTTGCCCACAACGTAGAGCCAAAGGTCGATGTCGACCCAGTGCGGCTCGGCGTAGATGCGGAACACGGAGTCCTCGTTGAGGCGGAAGGTCATGTCGTGCTCGCGATGGCTCACATCGACGTAGAAGTCGCCCTGCAGCCTCACCTCGTCGGAGTAGCCCAGGTGCGCCATCGTGTTCAGGTCGTGCGGCAGCAACTGCGCGTGGCATCGCGAGTCCGAATCCGACGACTCGGGAATTTGCTTGCAGTCGGGATACCCTTCATACCCTGTATTGCATAGCAACCAACAAAAAACATCGATTACACATTGTAACGTTCCCATGCAACCACAAGAAGGGAAGGCATACCCTCGGCACAGACCGAGCACGAATTGGTGCCCACCGTCGCGTAGCCCGCGAAGCACGCGCAGACGGGGTAGCCGAGGCTGTCGTCGCAGCGGCCGTGGCCGTTGCACGAGTTCAGCGTGCACGGCACGTCGATCACGCACTTGCCGGCCGCCGAGTGATAGCCCTTGGCGCACATGTCGCAGTTGTCGCCCGCGTAGCCCGTGTCGCACTGGCACACGAAGGTGCCGTTGGGGCCGGTCACGGGCTGGCCGTGGTCGCTGCACTCGAGGCTGATCATGCTGTAGACGAAGCCCTGGCGCACGGCGTTGGCGTAATGCGTTCCGTTGGAGGTGACAAAGTCCGTCAGGTTGAAGACCAACTCAAAGACCTACAGCCGCATGGAATCGCCAACAGTTAACAAGAGGGACATCAAGAGAAATAATAAATAAATAAATAAATAAATATATAAATAAATTATGGAAGGCGTACAGCGTCCGTGGTGAACTGAGAGGCGGCGAAGACGGCCTGCAGGGTGCGACGGCTGGAATCCGTGAACCTGAAATGGTACGATTGGTTGCACACCATGACCACGTCATCAATCAGTTGTTCCCATGCAACCACTTCCATCATCACCACCACCACCACCACCCTCCTCTACTTGAATGATAATTACCGGACGCTAGCCGGGGAAATCCAGGAGAACTCCGTTCCGCGCTTGCCCGTGGGACGTCCGGACTCCAGGTGGCGGAGGGCGAGGCCGGGCGCCGAGTCCGGCACGGGGTGGCTCGCGAAGTAGGCCGCCGGGTCGCGCGGCTGGCCCACGGACTCGGAGAAGGTGATGCGGATGGTGAGGTCCCTGTTGGGGTCGAGGTCGTGGCCCTCCGGCGGCATCACGGAGAGGACGTGGGGCGTCTGCTCGGAGATGCCGAGGATGCTGAGAGCGAACCGGTGGCACATGGTGGCGTTGATGCGCAACGCGGTTTTGAGCAGGTCCTCCTCGATCACTAGCTGGTAGATGCCCGGCTGCAGCTCGGCGCGCAGGTAGTGGTAGAAGTTGATGTAGGAGTTGCTGTTGGCCGTCCCGCGCACCTTGCTGTTGTGCAGCGCCACGTTGTTGGCGTCGCGCAGCACGAGGCGGAAGTCGTTGGCCAGGAAGTTGAATCCGATCTCGGCCGCGAGCGTGGTCCTGTCGCGCACGTTGAGGCGCATCGAGTACTGGAACGTGCGCTGCGTCGAGTTGATCAGCGCGGCGTTGAACACGTAGTCGTCCCTGTGGATGTCGACGTCGTTGCCCGCGGCGAAGGTGATGTCCACCGGCGGCGCGCTCACGTCGATCGGGCACAGCAGCTCGTCCAGCACCTTGGCGCGCGGGCGCATCGCCACCTCGAAGTGGAAGTAGTTGCACGGCTTGGCACGGTCCACGCGGAAGAACACCACCTCGAGCAGGTGCGTGTTGCGCGAGGCCGGCATGAAGAACAGGCTGCTCTCGATGGCCTGCATGCTGTTGGAGAACCCGATCAGCGAGCCCGTAGTCTTGTTCTCGTTGCTCCACACGTTAAAGTCTGCATTCAGAAGTGTCAGTTACAAAATTAGGAAAAGAAAAGAAAAGAAAAGAAAAGAAAAGAAAAGAAAAGTGGTGAATTCCCAAATGGTCTCTTGGGTTTGTGTGAAAAAAAAAAAAAAAGAGCAGGCTTACCGATATCATTGTTGGGGTTGTCCGAGTGGGCGAAGATGCGCAGGTAGCTGTCCTGGGGGTTCTTGAACAGGATCCGCTTCACGGCGAACTGCTCCTTGGGCATCAGCACCCTCTCGGCAAACAGACGCACCGAACCATCCGCCGCCTGCGGACCTCCGAACGGCACGCTGCCCCCGTCTGCTCACCCCCACAAAATAAC